>JAOBBB020242566.1:0-11300 GCA_025331005.2 Zoanthus gigantus | reverse complement strand
ATAATCCCATTTTGAAGTCGCAAAATAGCTCTAGAAACACGTCCCGTATTGAATTGACTCAAATATGAAGCGAGTTGAGTTAAACAATCGTAGTTCATAGGCAGACATCTTTTAGAAAACTTGAAAAATCTGTTTGAAACTCTTCTCAGTCTCAACAAAGCTTGGTTCGAAAGCCTTTTGGAGTTTTGATGAAAATCCTGCCTTTCCCCTGTTTTAGGTGAATAAAATAGTGACCTTCCCAAAATTCTATTGAAAAGATTATGACTCTCCCTACATAAATTGTGGCCCACCTCCAAGTAATTTCTGACAATCCCCAAGTTATTCATCAACACAGAAAACATGGAAAAGATTATCGTGATTTTACTGTTTTTTTTATCTACTGCTGTTTTCAATGGTGTCAAAGAAAAATCTGTTGTTTATTTAATCTAGACAATCTATGATACTGATACTTACATAATTTTGATGTTATGGACCCTTCTCTTCACACCATTATCAATGCCTGATTTTTCATTTTTTTTCCTTTTTGCTCTATTTCAGTATTGCTACTCAAGAATGTGACAGTAACTAGTATCCAGAACAGAGCAACAAGGGCCTTAGCTAACTTAGCAGAGGATGCGGTGAATGCTAAAGAGATAGAAAAGCTAGATGGCATTGACGAAATTGTGAAGCTTTTAAATGAGACAAGAGACAAAGACTGTCAACAATCTTTATTGAGGGCTGTGAGGATTTTGTGCAACACTGGCATACGAAAACAAATCATTCTCAACTATGATGCCATGAAAACTATTACTAGTTTGCTGAGTTCAGATAGGCCAGCACTTGTAACCTGCTGTATAAGAACACTTTGTGAACTGTCTAAAGACTGTAGCATAGAGCTTGCACAGCAGATACAAGAACATGAAGGTATTAAAGCAATTGTTAAACTTTGTGGAAGTGAGAGACCCGTGATACAGCATGCTGCAGTATTAAGCCTCGCGAATCTAACACCACATTCCCATGTTAGAGTTTGCATTGGTTTAGAAGGTGGTGTCCAGGCTCTATGCCAACAGGCCAAATGCATTGAGCCTGGTCATTTGAGACTTAAAGCTGTTGAAGGCCTTTGCTTTTGTTGCCGTGAGGCTGTGAACAGGATCAAAGTCAGAGAAAGTGGAGCATTGGAGTTACTTCTGAAATTGTTTTGCTCGCATGAACATAGACATCTTCACAGAAAACTAGTTCTTGCTTTTACATGCTTTTGCTATGATGAACCAAGCCTGGAAATACTTCTTAATGGTGGCATTGTTCAAGGTCTTGTTGCTCATTTAAAGACAATCATCTCCAATGTTTCAGCCACAGATGATGATGAGGATGATTTTAGTGACCACATGTCTTTTACCTCGGACTTTTCAAGTCCTTCTATGTCCCAAAGGACAGCATCTAATTCTTTTGCTGCTGATTTTAAGGACTTAGCTGCAAACTCGGAATCAAGTGAATTTTTTCTGGAAAAAGTGGAGACTTTTGCAAGCGAGATAAATTGCAAAAAAAGTCAAGTTAATCGAAAAACAACAAATTTTAAAAGAAAACCAAAGTCTAGAGTGTTATTTGTTGATGAATCTGAAGGATTAGCTGGCATGTCATCTAAGACTTTGATAGCTGGAGCAGAGGATCAGTCATTACCTGCAGAAGAACTGCAAAATGAAGGCAACACTAACGATTCTGCATCTCAGAGGGCATGTCCAATTTCAAGCACACCTGATAAACCATTTAAGATAGCAGCCTTCACTGAGCCTTTGCTGATATCACCACTCGGTGAAAATAAGGCCAAATTAAACGTCAAGTCACCTTCAGTACTCTTCAAGGATACACAAGTGTCACACTCAACTGCCTCATCAAATCATGTTACTTTAACCCCCCAACTAATACCAAAATCAGATTCCTTTTTTTCAATAAGTCCTGCTACTGCAAAGCGCTACCCTGGTCACAATGCAATTGTTATGTTATCAAGATTTTCTCAGATGACAGACCCAAGCAGTTTTTTAATCAGCAAGTCCTGCATGACCATGCTACTTGATTACTTGTGTTCTGTACCACACCCAAGCCCAAAGTGTTTTCGACTTCTAAATAGACTAACTATCAACCCGCTGTGTTTCAAAAGTCTTGTGGTGAACAGAGTGGCTTATACTGTCTATCAGCAGTTGATCTGTGGCTATAAATGTGAGTATTTCGTTTATGTACATTGCTTCTTATCTTATATCACCACCTTAACCAGAAAATTGCAGGACATGATAGATAGTCAACCATGTTTGAAAATTTTATTGTTGTGGCAATAAGCACTGCATTTTCGATTTAGTTTTCTTTGATATAAACCGTGCATTTTATTGGCAGAAGAAAGATTCATGATGTGGTGATTCATGATTTTGCAGAAGATTATTGCTTTTTTAAAAAAAAATCCAAAAATTGTGAGTCTCTGGCTTATGGTGTACATTTAAACCGTCAAAAAGCTACTAACTAAAAATACTGTTTGCTCCAGTTTTAAAATTCTTACTTGTAGATTTAACAACAACGACCATAACTTTTTATAATCAACATTCCTTTTGTTGTTGGATTCTAGGGGATCGAGGCTCAACTCCTCAGCTTCACCCTAACTAAACATACAAGCTTCACCCATCAGCCTCACCCCTTAGCTTCACCCCCCAACTAAACATACAAGTTTCACCCATCAGCTTCACCCCCCAACTAAACATCCAAGCTTCACCCATCAGCTTCACCCCTTAGCTTCACCCCCCAACTAAATATACAAGCTTCACCCATCAGCTTCACCCCTTAGCTTCATCCCCCAACTAAATATACAAGCTTCACCCATCAGCCTCACCCCTTAGCTTCACCCCCCAACTAAACATACAAGTTTCACCGATCAGCTTCACCCCTTAGCTTCACCCCCCCAACTAAACATACAAGCTTCACTCATCAGCTTCACCCCTTAGCTTCACCCCCCAACTAAACACAAGCTTCACTTATCAGCTTCACCCCTTAGCTTCACCCCCCTCAGCTTCATCCTTAGCTTCATAATCAAACTTCACTTATCAGCTTTAACCCCAGCTTTATCCATCATCAGCTTCAACCATCACTCTGAGTTTTCAACTCCTCAGCTTCACCCCTCAACTTTAGCCATCATGATCTTCACATCCCAGCCTCACCCTTGTCATTTGTAAGTTGATCCAATTTTCTACTTTTATTGCAAATGCTAACAAAAAAGTGATAATCAAAGCTCTGTCAACATTGTCTTCATTCAGGTATCACACACTGTTCGTGCATTGTTACAGAATCCTCTGACACACAAAGCCATAAAGATGAAATAAAACCAGAATTAGTCCTTTCATGTTGCCAAACAGAGAAAGACTGCTGCTGTCAAAAAATCCCCCCTGCATCACAAAGTAGTTGTTTCAGAAACGGAAACCAACTTCTTGAAAATCTTCGCACCCAGGCTAAGACACCTTATGGAAAAGGTGTTCTTAGACATCTGCTTCAGAGGGGCAACATTGATGAACGCATTGGATGTGTGCTAACTTTACCGCATGTCTGCAGGTGATTAGTAAAATGAAATGGTTTCTGTTGTACTGTAATTACTGTAACTGAAAGAGTTGTTGTTAAGAATTGTGCAAGAAACTACCGTAAATCTCGGTGTATTGTGCAGAGAATTTGTCCCGAAATTTTTGATACATAGTTTAGGGATCGGTTTGTACAACGAACACCAACTTTTGAAAAACGGAAAAATGGACAAAAGGCCATATTTGTTACTCTTTGTGGCATAAATCAAATATTGTACAAATAATTTCAACTATGACAAGATGCGTACAACGTATGCTGTTCATGAAATCTACATGACACATTTTCAGCCGTTTACACGTTATCCACATTTTGAGAACTTAAAATCCGTCAAACTCTTCATCATCTGATTCCTCAATTAAACTTTCAAAAGTTGGTTGGCTTATACAGAGGCTAATATCTTAAACCCACTTTTTTGGCCTTGAAAACAGGGGTCGGCTAATACAAAGAGTCGGCTTATACACCGGGATTTACGGTATTGACGGTGAAAAAAGCTAACCTTCAGGGTCCCTTTTTACCATAGATAGTCTCTTTAATTCACTACAGTAGATTAGCTTTTAAAAAGAGACTCTGTCAGTAACTTTGTGTTACCCATTTTAAGCTTCTTTAGCTAGCTAAGCTAAATCTTTATAGAAGCCCCAGGTGGCTTGTGATGGAAGCGTTTAGCTCAGGCTTCTGTAGTGTTAAGCGGATGAGGGACTGCCCCTGAACGAGTCACTAATCCATCACAGAGTAACTCCAGCTGCAGGCGCTGGTACTCTTTTTACTGATATTATTACTGTTATTATTTATTTTTTATTTAATGTTAAGTCTGTTTAAGGTGACCCATATCAATAAGTCTTTGGCTTCTATTGGGTTATCTTTGCCACTTTTCCATTATATATTTAAGTAAATTTATAGTCTCTTAGGCAAAATCAAAAATCAAAAAATCAGTGAAACTGAACTGATGTCGTTAGGATGGTCCTTTAAGTAAAAGCCTTTAAAAAGTTCTAGCCTCTAGGCCTTTTTTAGGTGAATTACAGCGATTGTCATGGAACTCACTTGATAAAATTAAGTTTACAGGAGTTTTTTATTTTATCTATTTGTTAAATAAGTTAGATATGATATCATTCAAATATGCTAATAGACTAATTAAAATCTATAGCAAAAATAAAACAAAGAGTTTGATTAGAAATGCCTAGATAAAAAAAAAAGAATATAACCCTAGAGAATGCTTATTAGAATTGGACTTTATCGATTTTGTATCTAATTTCTTTCTTGTAATTGAATTCCTGGCGCTTTCTAAGATCATAAGGACCTACATTACCAATTCGAGTTCTCCAAAATGCTTCACACATCAGTTTTGGGTAGAGCTTTAACCCCAGTAAGTTTTTACTCTGAAAGATTGTGGGTAGAATTGTTAAAGTGAATAGCCAACATACACATACATGTACAAAATATTTGTTTAACTATTGTTTTTTCGCAATAAAGCGGCTACGTTACTTGTACCATCATCGCCATGACAAGCCTCATCGTTCAGTTCGTCTCTCCCAATGTAGGATTGAGCTGAAACGGATGCGTTATCCTGCCATTTCTGTCTGCAATTACCGCCGCTTTTCTGTCTGCAGTTTCATTTGTCTCTCAATTGAATTTCTCTCTACCATCCCACTCCTTGTTTTTCGGGACTCTTTTTGTTTTGCATGGTCCCACGTTAGGGTTAATGTAGGCTGGGGGAATGTGCGTTATATTGTTGGATTACAATCCTCTAAATTGAGTTTCAATGGCCTGACAACTGTGTTGTGTTGTGTCCTTGGGGGAGGCATATTAGCCAACTAAGCGAGGGGCGAATATATGATTAGTTAACACCCTAGCTTTCCAGGAGGTTCTGCATAACTTTAGAAATGCTTTTTGAGCTATTCTGATTTTGATATCAGAGTAGCTGGAATAAAATTGGAATTAGCGACGTCGCTGTGCTAATCTTAAAGGTAGCAACAAAAACTGTTTATCATTCTTTAGGTTCAGAATTAGTTGAAATAACTCAGGTTCGTTTAGAAATTACAAATCCATCAATTCTGGTTTGCTAGTTGATAATGTTTTATTTCTTAGGGTAATTATAAATGAGATTTTACTGTTCATAAATTGAGCTTTGTCATGTTTTAGTTCCAGAAACCTTTGCCGCGAGCTTCTTGGAGAACACAGAGGACTTCGGATGTTGATAGACCATCTCTGTACAGATCCTAGTGATGAAATTCTGCCTGCAGCTGTTGAATGTTTTACTGTTTTAGCTTCAACTTGGAATGTTGCAACTTTCTGTTTAACAGGAGACAGCATTTCAAGGACACAAGAAGAAAGTTTGGCCGGTGAAAATGTTGAAGATGGAGCGGAAGTGTTTGAGCAAACTTGCAATGAAAAGCGGTTAAAGCTTAGCAAGGAAACCAAGACGAAAGAAAAAGAAGAGTTTGGTCCAACGCCCAATTTAATATCTACAGAACCTAGTGAATGCAAATACCTAACAACTCACTGCAAAAAGTTTGATCTTATGATTCAACTTGATGACGGAAAGCTTGTTCCGTGTCACAGAAGTGTTCTAATCAAAGAATCACAAGTGTTCACCGCTATGCTGTCAGCAAATTATATAGAGGCTACAAAGTCGCTTCTCCGTATTCCCGATGTTGAATATGAAGTCTTTGCTGGTGCTCTTCATTTTCTTTATGGATGCAGTGATTGCGTTTGTAGCAATCTCAGTTTGAAATCACCATTGAATTTGGAAATCAATGATGAATCCAGAGTGAGAGAGAATCAGATTTGCTCAACCTCCCCGTGCCTTAGTTCACAACACACATCCGCAGAAACTGGACCTCACCCATCGATCCCACTCAGTTTGCATCACAAGTTTAATTTCTGGGTTGACTTGCTGGCAATGACGGACAAATTCATTTTTGATCGAGTAAAAGCTTTTGCTGAGGAACAGCTTATGTTGACAATTGAAACATCAACTGTTGTTTCTGCTTGCATTCATGCAAAGTTCCATCATTCAAACGCAGTTGTGTGGTTTTGTCTCCGTTACCTGCTCACCAAGGTTCCAACTCCCTGTTGTCGTTATAGATTGTTCAAAGAGCTTCTTAACTCAAAGGAGAAAGAGGCAGTAATGGAAGAACTTTATAACTTGCTGTTATTAGGTTTAAACTGAGAACAGTGTATGAAAAGTAAATTGAAACTTATTCGTTATATGAACAAAAGAGACAATGAAAAAGGATCTTTATAATATATATAAGGTATTATAGGACTGTTGGAGAGCTAAAGCTTGCTCATGTTTCAAGTAAAATGCCGATTTAACGAAGTGCTAGAGGATTGTCGGATAACTTTGTTTGTTACACTTTTTTTTATTAAAAACAAACTAAATGCAGTGATGCTCAAATCTTTTGAAAAAGAAGAACAAATCAAGAACAAGCTAAGACTGACTGACTGACTGATGAAAACTCATACTACTGAAATAAGGTGTCGTGCACGTATTACTTGCACTATGTTTTCACAAACTGAAATACTAAAGATACTGTCTGCCTTAAATCACAACAAAAACAGAGCATACAAAAGCACCTAAGGGCGTTATAGTTGATTTTCAGCTATTAAAAAATACGGCAAAATAAAAACATTTTGTGCCTCAAACTTTTGAAAAAATAAGAACATTGAAGCGGAACAAAATTTTACTGTTTCTTAATAAAAAAAAATTTGTAGTGAGAGTTAGATTGAAAACCTAAATATAACAAAATTGCATTTAAATAATTTGAAAAGCAGTATACGCCGTATGGATGTATTGTAGTATGCAGTATATATACAGTATGTATACAGTATGTATAGAGTATGTATACAGTATGTATACAGTATGTACAGTAAACATTGTAACGGTGTACATGTGATATCATGACCACATTAAACGATATTGTGAACAAAGTTAGTGGTAATTTATTGTCTATAGACTAGGAAACAACAGTTCTGTCCATGTTTGTGTACAAATGAAAAAGAACTAGAAAATCATCTGTATATTACAGCACATAACTCATAAGTGGAAACTTTTCATAACTTTTTTTTGTTACAATCAGTGTTTTTGTTCTGATGTTTAGTTGGCTGGTGAACAAATTTGCTTCTATAAGACCCTATGCAAAAATGGCCGCGGTTTTGATATTCTTTTGTCTACATTCAAATTAGCCCTACTAGCCTCGTTCTTGAGTTCAACTTTCAAAATAATATCTTACCATAAACGAGGCAAGTAGTAGTAGGGCTAATTTGAATGCAGACAAAAGAATATTAAAATCATCGCCATTTTTGCATAGGGGTCTATATAGTTTACTCGGAGTGAATTCACTACGACGAAGGACTGCAGTCCGAAACGTTAGTTTTTTTTTAATATTCTTCCTCAATTCACTACGGTGTAAAAATTAAAAATTTAACTACTTATAAAACTGTTATGAATATGAGACTTGCTCTAAATTTATTACTAACAACAAAGATAATTCGTTTGGATTAGCAGCGAAAGGTAATTTGATATACAGCCATGCATTCATAAAGTAGAGATTAATTTGAAGGTCATGCACACACCGTAGTCTTTACAGCTTACCTATTTAGACATTTAAGTTGTCTATTAGTTCGATAAAATCTGGCCAGAAACGATACGTACTTCATAATTTATTTTTGATTTCAGATGCTTATTTAAATGTTCTAATAACAGGCGCGTGCGCAGCTTTTTGTGCGGGGGGTGCACTTTAAGCTTGAGCGGCCTTAGGTTGTCAGTCCCTTAAATACGATATCTAAATGTGTAACAAACTTATGTAATCCAGCATTGTGAGCTTTTCTTTATAAGTTCTATTGCTTTTTTAACGCACGTGATGACTTCGAAATTGTTTCGAAACACTTGATTTGATTCCGCTGATTTATTTATTTATTTTTTAAAAACAACAATATGGATAAGAAAACATGAAAATTTCGAAAAATATCTACTATATAATTTCTAGTCCCGACCTGAACGTCTGTCTTCCACTTTCTTTCTTTTATTTCATCCCTTTTTTATTGTTCTTATCTTGCGGTATCTGATCTGACTGAGCGGACCTTTTTATCAGGTGGGGGGGGGGGATGCATGTGTATCCGATGCACCCCCCCTGCGTAGGCGCCTGATAAATATCGTCCAACGTAAAAATATTGCACAAATACAAACCTCTTAACTTTGAAATTTATTATGGAGTGAGACTTCTAATGCGGTCTGAATTTTAGAGGCTCTGAATGGCTATTTCCAGTATACTTTCAGTCGATCTCAAAACATATAATGATATATTTATTCATTTATTAACTAAGGGAAAAGTTTCTACAACAATTATTTTTTGTGAATTTGGTTTGTATTCGCAATTGTCATTAATGCATTTTTAGACCTCCGCTGTTTATTCAATATTCGTTCAAACCCATAGTGACACCCATTCAAAGGATCAGTCTCCGAAGTTCGTTCACGAAGTGCAACCTCGTACCCAGGCTCATTTCATTACGTCATTCGGAAGAGAATGGAAGAATTCGATTACAACCGAAAAAGAAATGGTGTGAGTTGCTGAGCTGCTTGCTCCCATTCCTTTTCGCACTCAGCATTCTGCTTTTCAGGAATGTCGAGTTAAGAGATGGCCTTATCAGGCAAAGTGCAGACAGTTTTGGGTTTGATCAATCCCAGCGTTTTGGGCCGCACTCTAACTCATGAACATATTAAAATGGACTACAAAAATTGTTACAGACAGCCCAGACTCGAGTCTGATCTTGATAGAGGAAAAGCCCCTGGGATCACGCTCGAGACCGTTGGGTGGGTTCGACAAAACCCGTACAGTCACGTTTTCAACCTTTCCCTCGGTGATGAACCAAAGGAAGACATCATTAAGGAAGTTAAGATGTTTAAGGATGAAGGAGGCTCGACAATTTGTGAGTGTACTACCGAGGGGATAAACCGTGACGTGGCTTTTTGTAGGGAAGTGTCTGAAGCAACCGGTGTAAATATTGTTGTAGGAACAGGATATTACCTCGACCACACCCTTTCCGCTGAGCTGAAATCTTGGACCGTGGAACAGATGTCACAGGTATAATGTTCGTGCGATTCTGTTTCAGTCTCTTGCGTCTCGAACCACAGAACGATGAGGGGAAGTGTTAGACAAGGAGTGGAGATTGCATGGCATTTATGTTATTTTTTTTTATGTAAAATGTTCTTTTTCCTTGGCAAACTGAAACATGTTTCAGTGTGGCGGTGATGACATGAAAGTTTAAGCAATTTCTTCCACCTATAAATATTTTTCATAAATAAAAAAAAAAGCTTACACACTCATCCTGGTACATTGATGGACTTAGGATACCTATGAACAAATTGGTCACTGAGAGTGAGAAGGTTGACGTTTGGACTAATATAGAATCTTGAGGATATTATTGACAAACAGTTACTTAGACAGTCCATGGATGAATTGTGTCAGACCTCTCAACTCTATCACATTAGCGTGAGACTCATGTTTTTGCTTTTTTTTCTCACTATTTCACACAACTGTGTACTGATAAATCTCATGCACTGAGCATTTTTTATTAATTTTGGAAAAGCATGAATATTGAGTAAATAAATAAGGCATTTAAAAAAACATTAACTTTCTAATTTAAAAAGAGATGGTGATATCATTTTAGGGAGATCATTTTCTTGTTTTGCTTGCATGATTTGGGACTCAAAAGATGACCAAAACTATTCTAATCTTTCCTCACTTAAATGCTGGCAAAGAGTTTTCTCCATAATAAAAAAGAACAATGCATTCTGGGTATCACTAGGGATAGATGGGACACTTTCTTCACTCATCAAGCTAGCCAGCTGTCATCAGTTACCACCAGTGACTTATGACTTATTTCCTACTTTCCTGGTGCAGGAAAATAGGGCAAGAAATCCAGCTATGCCATCCGCGCCTCTCAAGAGTGGCCATCCTCGCCTCGCTCCATGATGTCAGTCCTAGCTGTTGTCTTTCCCTCTCGATCATCCTCCTCCATGTCTCTTTTGGCCTCCCTTGTTTTCGCTTTCCTTGAGGCTTCCAGGTCAGTGCGATCCTCGGGTGTCTGGACGGTTCCATTCGCAATACATGCCCGATCCATTTCCATCTTCTTCGCTTTACTTCCTCGCTAGCTTGTTGCATCCCGGTTTTTTGCCGCAATTCTTCATTGGAGATTTTCATGGGCCACCTGATCTTAAGGATGCACCTGATGCATTTGTGCAGGAAAATATCAATCTTTTTCTCATCGGCTTTTGTCATCCGCCATGTCTCACACCCGTAAAAGAGTACAGCCAGGACGTTTGTTCTTAGTATCCTTATTTTTGTGCGCTTGCTCAGTTGACCGTCACTCCATATCTTACTCAATTTGCAGAATGCTCCTTGTGCCTTCCTTATCCTTGCCTTGATGTCCTCTTCTGCTCCTCCTGTGAGAGTAATTTCTGACCCAAGGTAGGTGAATGAGGTCACATCCTCTACCTTTTCTGAGTTCACTGTGATGGAGCTGTTGTTGCTGGTGTTCCAGCGCATCACTTTAGTATTTTTGGTGTTAACTTTCAGTCCGAGGCAGGCAAGTTTGTTCACCTTGTCTTGCATCTGTTTGTGAGTGTTCGAGAATAATACGATGTCGTCGGCATAGTCGAGGTCCTCTAAGGAGCGGTGCAGTGTCCATTGCAGGCCGCGTCTGGCACCTTCAGT
>JAOBBB020242475.1:0-11301 GCA_025331005.2 Zoanthus gigantus | reverse complement strand
AACTGCAGGGATCCCAAGGCATTATTTTCTCTATGGATAAGTTGAACACCGTAAATTTGGGTACGCATAGAATTAATAAAATGACATGAAAGTGAATATGTAATATACTTTCAATCATAAAATATAGTCTTTACATCAGATCAACATTGCCGAGCTTTTATATTCAGATGAAAACTTGAGAAGAAGAAATAAACTAACCTCTTTATTAGCTTAATCAACCCTTCGACTGATTTTACCGGCAATATCAAAATCTTTTTAACAAATTATTTTGTATTGAAATGCAAAGCAGAAGCTGTTCCGCTGTTGTTTCTGTTCAAATTCGTTTCATTTACTGCGGCATTTCATTAAAGCAAAGACTTTGCTCAACAAGATCCAATTTCAATTTAAAAGAGTTTTGAACACAAGTAAACGCCTCCTTTTGAAAACATGACTGTTAGAGATGAATAGCTAAACTCTCACATATTATATGGCTAGCAAATAATAATTGCATAAGCATTCGATCTAAACATGTAATCTTTTGTCTTGACCCATTTAAGTACAATAGTCTATATGCAAAATCCTTTGTGTACTTTCCATTGATGAGACACATCGCATTATGTGTGACACTTCATTTCACATTCAAATGAATAGAAATTGCCGACGGAAAGAAGCTCCATTTTAAATGAACGGTTTAAAATGGTATGAACCTCCTCTTAGTCTACGATAAAGAAGTTATGTCTCGCATAAAATTAAAAGGCAAACGTGAAGTGTTTTTCCATTGCGCGATCGGTAACAACAAAGGCGGGAAAATCGAGCTCGAGGGTTGCCTCTTCATGGATAAATAACTCGCTGACAATTTGCACCAAATTCTGATTTTTAGCCGAAGATATATATTTAGTTTCGATGTCTAGGAGATTTCAACACATCCTATCAACCTCGTATCAAGGCTCATTTCACTGACGTAGTGATGATATCAAATGAGCCTGGGTACGAGATTGTAAATCCTATAAGTTTACAAATTTTAATTTTTGTCACAAATTTTAATTTTTGTGACGTCACACTTCACCATTCTATAGTTAATCTACATCGGTACCGTAAAAGCCAGCGATTCACATCCTGTTGAAGTATTTTTTGTCGGTTTTCCTTTGCAATTATTTCAGCTGAGTTAAAAATATTGTTTTTAATGACAGCGATACAAACTCGATCAAAAAATCGTTGTAAATCCATCACGAAGTAATATAGTTCTACATTCTTAAATATTTCAATTCGGTCTAGACCTCTTTCAACATGCGCGTCGGTTTAGATTCTCTATAAGTCAATCAGCGTTTATTGTTTTACAGCTACATACAACGTGTCTCTTTTGTGCTAAGCATATGGGTCTTTGTTTGCAACCACTAAGTGAATAATCAATTTGACAAAAATGACAACACTTTTGAGTTTAAAAACTGACATGTTTCAGCAGTTACAAATGCCATCATCAGAGTGATGTAGGCAGTTGTAACTAATTCCACTTAGTCTTGTATCACTCTGATAATGGCAGTTGTAACTGCTGAAACATGTCAGTCCTAAGGGAGAGATATCACTAATTATACCCTTTCACGTTATTTAGTATTGACTTCTAAAGATGGGTTGTCATCTCGATATGTTTGTGTTCGAATCGGCCCAGAAAATGACTTTGGCTAGAAGTCGACCATCCACTGAGCACGAACAGAAATTCACTGAACTATGACGGACTTTTCTATATGAGAGAAAAATAATGAGTTTTTCAAACATTGAATGCGGGAATTTCGAAAAACCGGGAGATTTTTGTGGCTTAATGTGAGACAGGGAGCTTTTGCTGAAAACTGGGATCAAGTCTCCAGGTGAAAGGCATGGAGACTTGAGAGGTCTGGATCGATACATTCGGCGATTGTTAACTGTTTCTCTGCAAACAGGTTGTTTATGTAAGTGCAGCGTGAAAGCATGTCTCCGTTTTATTGATGAGTGTTGTACGTTGTATGAGACATTTGTTGTATTGTTGCAGTGTGTGTTTTATATTAAATTAGGAGCCCATAAGTAGGAGCGAGCAACCCCTATGCCACGGCGTTTTCACGGACTGGTATATTTTTAGATCGCTAATCGCGAGAAGTTTCAAGTGAGGTTCCAGTCCCCAGTAATATCGGATACAACGAACCGGACGAGAAAGCGCACTACCATGTTTGAATTCCAACTCATCCTCTCTTACACTGTCTTCTGAACTACTAGAGACTTTAAAATCTTCGTCTGAAACGATACTTAAATTACCGAAGGAATCCGGCAATTCATCCTCACTGCTATCCGCCATTTTGGTTTCGCTTTGGTGGTAATACAAACTTCCGGTGACGTCAATTATTAAGTATGAACGCATGTGATTGGTCTGAATTCGCGGGAACTATGAACTAAAAATAAGTCGGTTAGTAAAAACGCCGTGACACCAGAACATGGGAGTTGCTCGCTCCTACTTATGGGCTCCTGATTAAATATAGTTGTAAAATTGCCTACTCCCAAAAAATGACCTCGTTATTAACGTGCCAAGTCTTCTAGCTGGCCAAAGGCCTACTAATTGGAGACACTATCTTTACCTCACTAAGATATGGACGGAGAACTTTCACATGACAGACTCACACACATAAACACAGATATATCTCCGAAGGCCTACGGTTTAACGTCTTTATCCGAAAGCACGCAAAAGTTTTTAACCATTTGCAGATGTCACAGCAAAGGCAGAACCTTCTTCTCAATTATTTTAAGACTCTGAGTGTTGGCCGGCCGGGATCGAATCGAACCTGAGTCTCCCGTACGATAGACTGGCACCTTACCAACAAAGCTAACGAGACAGCGGTTTTGGTCTTGGAATTGATTTTAAAATGATACTCCGAGCGTTGTTGCACTAAGCTGATCGGTTAAACAAAAAAAAATCAACGATTTCTTAATCCAACTTACATTTTGTCTTCTTAGCGCAAACGATGGACGACTTTGCTAAACAAGCTCTCGAAGCGCATAACAGAGCGCGGGCTCAACATAACGTGCCGCCGCTTGATTGGTCCAAAGAACTCGAGCTCGAGTGTTTAAAGTGGGCAAAAAAGATTGCAGAGCAAACAGGTCTTCAACACGCTGCCAACCTTAACGGCATCGGCGAAAACATTTACATGACTTCTAAGGGAATTGGAAACATTGCTGCGGAAGCGACGAAGAATTGGTACTCGGAGATAGAAAAATATGACTTCAATCTCGGTCGATATCAGCGCGGGACCGGACACTTTACGCAAGTAGTTTGGAAGAGTAACACAGAGCTGGGAATGGCGCGAGTAAAGAGTCCAAATGGTAACGTTTATATTGTGGCTAGGTACAGTCCAGGAGGGAACGATCTGAACAAGTTCAAAGACAACATACTTCCTCCGGTACGTATCATATGTTCTGTGGAACATTTCACTCAAATCTCCAATGAACCTTACCTATTCCTGACTCCGTATTAGATACTCGGGAAATATGGAGAGAAAGTAGGTGGGGGTCAGGAGGGTACATTATTAACTTACATTTGTAATGGGAGGGAAGGAGCGCACAGTTTAAGTTCTATAACCCTAGTGGCCTTGTTTATGATACCATAAGACAACTTTACATGACTTGTTTATGCCTCGTAGATGAAATTATTCGGAAATGTTTTGTACTTTGCTTGAAATAAAGAGGAAAAAAAAAATTTGTATGTCAATGATCACAAAGTCAAAAAGCATCCTTCCTTCCCCGTATATATGGGGTTCATATACAGGTCCGTAATGTTGTCCCTCCACGCGAATCGAGGCACTTGCCCCGGTAAAAATTTTGCAAAAATATTTTTTTCAAAAACAAAGATTGTGCCAGTTTATACAAAGCAGTTTCAACAGTAATTCAAGCTGAGAATAGCTATAGCTAATATTTGTTTGGGCGGTTCCTAGTTGAAATTACCACCTTTTCAGTTTGTACCGTAACGTTATTTTTAAGGCCCTGTCTTCAAGCAAAGCATATATCAAAATTTGACTTTTAAAACATGTAATGTTAGTACCTAAAAAGTCATCATTTTACGCAATTGATACTTATAACTCCATTAGTAATCTATCGTTTGTTTGGCAATTCGTTTTTTCAACCCAATGTTTTGTAAGACTTGAGACTAAATAGAGCTTTGAGTAGCAAAACACCAAACGTTTTCAGCAACAGAAAAGATAAACAAAACGGAATGAAAGATTTGCTATAAGTTTAAATTTGTTTTTCAAGGTGACGAAAACTCCACTAAAAATGTTTGATGAGATAAACGACATACATGAAGAAGAAGATAAAACTTGCGAAAAGATCGAGACGCCTCCAAAGGCAGATAGGGTGAAGAAACGGAATTCTTTATCAGCGGTATTTGAAAGAGATATAAACGTTTTGCAGAGCGAGGAAGAAAAAACCCAAGCAAAAGTGATTGATTTAAAAGGTTTGTAGCCAATAGGTTCCTTGTTAAAGTTACGTTGAGGGTTGTTTTCAGTTTATAACCATTTTCCATATCTGTTCCCAATAGCTGAGGCCAAGAGGGCCTTGCAGATTTCCTGAGAACTTTGAAAGAGCAAACATGGAGGCGAAAACCGCACAATTCGCAATTTAGAAATGCAAAAAGTTGAAACCAGAAGATATTCCTGCTGGAGTCATATATAGAAATCGAAATCAGACTGGAAACGGACAGTAGATAAATTACGGTTTTGGTTAAACTGATGAACACATTTAAACTGATGCACAAATATTTCTGTTCTAATCACTTGGATTACGTTAATCAATCTTTTAAGAGTCAGATACTCAAATCTATCTCAGGCACAATTTTTCGTAGTTTTTCAGAACACAGAGGATCAAAGAATAAAATAATACTGACCGTGGCACAATCAGGGAAAAAATAAATCTTTGGAGTTATTAAACTAATCAATTAGAACCGTCAATCACAAGATTTGAAACGAAAAGAATTTAAGAGTCGCACTGCACAACATTTATGTGAGGTCTTTGATCCATTTCTTTCTAACATTGCATCCGCTGTTATTACTCGCGCAACTGGAAAGCTCTTAGTCCAAGCTTTCATGCAACTTTCGACTTACACCGTAAGTTCTTACCCAGAGTCCTTTATCATGTATAAGAATACTTTTAATTTAAAGAAAGATACTTACGTTATGTTCTAATTTTGTTTTTGTTTTCTAAGATTGGGAGATAGACGAACTGTTAGCAACTCATAACAAGTTCCGCTCTCTGCACGGTGCCCCAAAAGTCACGTGGTCGAAAGAAATTGCAAAAGGGGCCCAAGAGTTTGCATTTGAGCTTGCACAGAAGGGAGACATGTTTCATGCCAGCAAAGAAAAAAGAAAATATCAGGGAGAGAACATTTGCCGCATGTCAGATCATTACCAGCTGGCAGATGCGGTCTCTCTGTGGTATTCTGAAGTAATCAAGTACGACTTTTCCTCACCAGGCTTCTCGATGGAACACGGTCATTTTACCCAGGTAGTCTGGCGCAAGACCCGGCAGCTTGGTATTGGGTGTGCTCGCAGTGAAAACGGAGACGGCCTAACATACGTGGTGGCTCGCTATTGGCCACCTGGGAATATCTTGAAAAAGTTTGAAGAGAACGTTTTATTAGCTCGATTTTAACACTAAACATTATTCTCAGTTTTTGTCAACGTAGTTTACCATATATTCGGTTTTTAAAGTTGAAATATTTGGATTACAACAAGCATATTAGTTATACAAATGAAAAAGAATAACCAGCTAGTACAACGTTGAATTTGATGTTTCATAGTACGATATTTCGGCTAGCCATACTAATCTTCATCAGGTATACGATACGGAATTACATCGGTTACATTTGTATAAGCTGTTGAACAGAAACTGCGAAACAATTCAATTAGGAAATACAAATTAACGTGTGTTAGCTTAAATCCTGTGTTATAAAACACTGCCAGGATTATTGGCCTCAAGTTATCTACTAGCACGCATGCGCTATCTATATTTAGCTTGATTTTTATCACATCAGCCACATCCCACATAAATTACGCCGAAAATCCATTACTCTATCACTCAGAATTCATTCAGAAAAACGTTTCAACCTTGTTAAGGTTTTGGATAACATAAAATCGTGGCTTTAAAGACAAAGAGTTCCTAATCCATTGATTGTTTATTCTTTACACAATCTCTGAAGCAAATCGCGCCTTTAAATTTTTAATTAAAATTTTAATTAAATTAACCTCAGTTGAAAAGTATATCACTTTTTTAAGTCAAAGATCTACAGGGAGAAACCTTTGAATGGAACACTTGAACCAAGCTCACGAAATTCCAACAAATGATAAAAACAGAAAGCTTTCAAATTAGTAAACAATTAGGATCAAGAAAAAATTCGTTTTTTGTTTGTTTCAGCTGAGAACTTTCAGGTAGCGAGCTTAGTATAAACTCGGAAGTAGAAGCGAAATATTGAGTACTGAATATCGACTTGAAAAAGCTAAGGAATAGGGAATATTTCATTGGGAAAATAGGGATTATGGAATATTTCTTATTTTCTGAGATAATAGGGAATATCCACTTTTGATTTCGTAAGGATTGGGAATATTCTATCCGAATAACCAACCGGGAATACGGAATATTTAAAGTTAAAATATACCGCTTCTACCCCCCATTAGTAACTTACGAAATGTGTTGATTCAAGTTTGTTCTTCTTTCGCCTCTCCCACTACCCCTAGGGAGCTTAACGTGATATTGAGCTTGCAGATGCGGTTATTATTTTAAAAGTTATTCAGCACGGCATTTAGCACGATTTGAGTTGCGGCTCATTCATCCGTAGTTGAGTTAAATTGGGTCAGTTCACCAAAACCACGAATTAAATTGCTAGTAACGCTTAGAACCAATGAGATTAATGTTTACAATCAACAATAACATCTTCACGATTTTGGAAGTCAAAGAATCGTGACTTCAATGTCAATACTTCAGTTCACTTGTTTATTGCAAAATACCCGAAACAAATAGTAACGTCATGAAGAAAGAGAAACTGTGAATGACAATTGAAAAAATATGGGGCACATTTTCAACCGAAAGTGATATTACTCTGTACCTTGTGAAGCAAAGAAGGAGCGGTTTTTAATAGCTAGCAACTTTGAACGCCATTCTAATGCAAATTTGACAGTGTTGCAGTTCTTCACCCTATGTATAATTCATCAGTTCTTGTGTTAAAAACAATAAGTGCTGCTTTTGTGACGAGCTTCTGGGCACGAGCTGGAAGTTAACTCGATTAAAATCTCACTTCGGCTGCAAAATTAACAATTTCAAGAGATAAAACTTTGTAAGTATTCTTATTTTTGTAAGTATTTTTCATTTTTTTAAAAATTTCTCAGAAAATGGTTACGTATTTTGTCATGAATTATTCTATCTAGCTATTCTAAATTACTTGTGTTGTTACTGCTTCAGTAATTTGACTATTTCTTCATCAATGATAACGGGTCTAGGCGAAACAACTACAGAATAGCTCACTGGTTTTATAAGCAGTTTGTTTGGCTAAACGCTTTGCTTCATATCTTAGTATTTCAAATTTGATAAATGTTTTGAGCTATGCTTTATTCCATAGAATGAGTTTCTTTTTAATGGTGTTCAAAATTAATATTTCACGAATTTAAAGGAAGCGCTCAAAATCTCTCTAAGTAAGAAAGTTTTGAAACAGATAATACACGCCCAATCTTCCAAACGTTTGTTCTTCGTAAAAACAATGAAGACAAAAGTAAGTTTATGGAAAGAACAAAACCTCAGAGCTAAGCGCTTTATTTAGCTATACGGAATATAAAGAAGTGAATTAGAAACCACTCCGCATGAGAAACGACTCGATGGTAGCTTGGCTAAAACATATGTGAACTGAAAAAAAAAATTCCGTGTTGTGTTCAAACCATTCCAATAAAATTGTGATTGAAAATAAGCGAGGCAACAAGTTTTTTATTCCAGAGAAGTTACACTTTTTCATTTAAGGCAAAAGAGCAGTTGCTTTGATGAAACATTGAATAAATTATTTCCTTATGAAATAAATATATATCTATATTCGATTCAAATAGCACTTATTTTTAGAAAAAACAGCACTTTTTGTCTATATTATCGTTTGAAAACCAGAAAAGGAAATATGTTAGTTTGATGTTGTGCTCCTTATAATAATGTTTTTAATTTTATAAACATTATTAAAAATTCAAATATATGTTTTGATCAATATATGAAACAGCGTTATGTTTCTGAAGCTGAAGCTGTGTGTATGCAAACTATTTTTTCTACTTGTCGCTTCTGAATCAGTAATGAACTCACTTAAAAGTTTTGGTGCATTGCATCAAAGTAATGGCTTTCTGTAAAAATCTGAAAAAGATATAAATCTTTCCTTCTATATGTCGGGGTTGCCATACTGAGAAAATTGTTAGTAAAAATTTGTTAGAAGCCGACCCATTTTCCAAACCTACAAAAAAATTTTACAACAATTAGATCAACTAAAACACCAACTATAGAGTATGATTGACAGGAGATAGTTGAAGGTTGAAACTTGAATTCAAATAATCATTTTAAACAAATATATTTTTTCATAAATTTGTATAACTATGATGTACAGAGACAAAAGTTTGAAAGTAGAATATGAAATAAGATAACAGGGCTTTAGAGATTTTTTGTCAAAAGGCAGATATGCAGACCTATTACTGGTAAACGGCCTTGGTGAAGGAGATGGTTGCTAGACAACGTACTTCTTTGCCTACAATTTTCAGTTGAATAAACACGAAAAAGTCAAAGATTATTCAGACAACACAGAATTATGTTTCCTGTTCTAACTTATTGTCATATAACATAATAACAATACTAATGACAATAATAATAATAATAATAATAATAATAATAATAGCAATAAACATAATATGAATAATAATGTGTGGAAGGGAAAAGGGTCATTTTTTACAATAGTGAGTCATTTTGAACAATTATTCGATTGCGTGCCAAGCCAACGCGTCTGGAATATATTTCAATATGAAGAAATTTCCATATGGTTATGTTCGGCTTGGTTTGATACAAGGAGACGACCTCAACGAAGTAGGTTTTTCCTTTTGGCCGATTCAAGACCAAATAATGGTCGAGACCTGGCGACAATCAACGTTTAGGGACGGAGTGGAAAGCAAAGAAAAGTTTAGACTTTCGAATTTGCTTACGTCTCTCTATATACATTAACTTGAGCTCATTAACACCGAAGTGAATGATTTGTTGGAAACGGCGCCACCAAATCACGAGGAGTTAGTTGTGGTCCCGGAGAACTTAACGGCATCAAACGTGCTAGTAGCTAACTTGAAGCCACTATATTGGGCACTATGGCCACGTTGGTAGCGGGCTTTACCCATTAACTACCATTTAAAAAAATAGTGAGCCTGAGTTTCGGTGTAGAATAACGCTAGGGCTTACCCCTGAACACCGGGGCTAGCTGCCACGGTTAGATCTTGTTTCGGCCTTTTTAGGCCTTATCAGCATGGCATAGCTAGCAAACAGATTCAGGTTCCCTAAAAGAACGTACACCAGTGGTAAATTAAAAGCGCAGTGCTTGTAAGATGTGGCTGCAAAGATGAACTCAAGTATAGATAGCACAAATGTGCTAGTAGCTAACTTGAAGCCACTATATTGGGCACAATGGCCACGTTGATAGCAGGCTTTATTCCTTCAAACAACCATAAAAATAATGAGCCTGATTGCTAGCAGCCATGGACAACTGTTCGTCTTTATACCCACGTCCCACAAGAATTGCGCTTTTACCATTAGCTATAAATCAGACTCGTTTCGTTATCCAAAACTTGGATTTAACCACGATGCTCTCTTCCCGCGGATTAATAATCATTATGATAAACCAGCTATAGCCGCTATAATTGATATGCAAATAAACTTAGCGCTGCGAGTGAGTGAAGCCACAAAATTCTATACTCCAAGTAAGACTAAAGCAACTTAAAATAAAATGACAGCAGAACTGAATCTTTGTACAATTTCACGACTGCAAAGTCTTTCTATATTTTCATAAAACAAACGGCTTATCTAGTCCTAAATCACAAAATCTACTAAATCTCTGACGAAATATCTGCAAAGGGTCCTTAATTTGCATATCTACATTTGTATTACTAGGTAAGTTAGCTTTGGTTAGATGTGAAGGCTTGTTTTACGGACTCCACCTGTCGTTGTATACTGTCAACATAGAGTAAATTAAAATGCGAAAGAAAATTTACAAAAACATCTAAATATGGTGTTTGGCTCTAGACTCATGGACGCTTTTGAAAGAGAGGCTCTCGAGTCCCACAATCGCTACCGAGCTCAACACGGAGCCGGGCCTCTAACCTGGTCGAGTAGCATGGCCCGTGAGGCTGAAAACTGGGCACGCAGACTGGCTCTAGAAGGGCGACTGAAGCACGCGGACTGTAAGGATGGTGAAAATATTTACATGTGTTTTGGTAAAGGAGAAGTTGGTGGAGAAGACGCCGTTGATAGTTGGTACGGCGAGGTCAAGAACTACAACTATGGCAGACCAGGTTTTCAAAGCAACACCGGTCATTTCACGCAAGTAGTTTGGAATGACAGCCGGGAGTTTGGTATCGGAAAAGCAAAAAGCCGAGATGGAAAGCTGTTTGTTGTAGGTAGATATCGGCCCGCAGGCAATAACCTGAGATATTTCTCAGATAACGTGTTTCCAAAGGTAAAGCTTCAAATTTTCAAATTAACAAGAAAAATATCTAATCGTCAGTGACAAAACGCAGTGGTTATTTATTAAAACAGTTACTGCTTAAGGTAAAAGTTTTTGGTTCAACGTCTTTCTGATTTGCGTTGTAGCAGTAGCGTGTTAGTTTTTGAAAAATAGTTTAAAAAACACTTTCGCAGGAGCGTGAGTGTGCAATGGATTTTCACAGACAAATTTTATTTTGATTAACAAAAAGCGGAACAGCACTGCTTTAAGTCGTAGTTAATAAGTCAAAGCCCAGCCAAATTAGTTTTACAAAACTTTTGATGTTTGCTCCGTGGTTTCCAAAAGTATAAATCGTTAAAGATGGACTGTGTTATCTTCGATGAACGGCTTTTAAAATAATCTCCCTCGCAGCCGCTACCTTAGTCGTCACGCAACGCATCACTCTCCACTAGTGAGAAGCTTTGCGTGACGAACCATAACGGCTGCGAAGGAGAATTGATAAACAGTTTGTAGCCACCGTTTTGAAGTAATATATCAAACACGAGAGACAGTGTTTCATCATATTTCCAAACACTGAGAAGAGAGTTGAAAATACGACG
>JAOBBB020242386.1:0-11302 GCA_025331005.2 Zoanthus gigantus | reverse complement strand
TGCAACTATTATTATCAGTTTACATTTATAATGATCTCGAAAAACAACTAAAAAACTACCTGCTTTCCCCTCCAGCTCATGGAATTGCTGGTTCTGTCATAAAGAAGAACTACATAGCGTTCCAAGTGGGCCATGCATACATCACTGATAACTGAAGAACTGATTGAAAGCTCCATAAAAGCCTCTGTAACTTCCGAATAGCTTCTCCATGTAGTGAAGGGAGTTTTCTTTCCTCTTCCAGTGAAGCAGGAGACCGTATCACAGCCGGTGAAAAACTTTTTGATATTTCGTGCGTAGGTATATATTTGAAGTTTACATCTGTACCATATGCAACCCATATTTGCACCTGCGTTTCACGATATGTATCAGAAAAGCTTACAGCCAAGACAACTACGTCTGTATCAACTGTTCGGATAAGAATGTTGTGATGACCTTTCTTGAGAGCTTCTGCGGCATGTAAGAAAATCCTGGTATGCGCTTCTTCTTGAGAGCATGGAGAAAGATTGCCATTAGCAGTTTGTGGTGGGTAAGACAGGATGCTTTGTTGAATTGTGGTAATGAATTGTTTGTTTTGAGGCACTTTAAGCGCTTCCAAGCTCTCCCTATGGAACGTGAAAAGTTCTTTCTTGTTACCATTAACTCGTAAAAATTGATGCCAATTACGAGGTAGCTGGTTATTAGCTTGCACACGTCTTCTTGCGCCGCTTCCGCGACGATTTCTTGTGGAATTCTTCAAGCTTTTTTCATGGTACTCGTCCCAAACAATATCAACTCGCTTGACTTTCTGAAGGTGTCTTTGCACATAAGGAATAAAAGAATTACTTGCATAGTCTGCAAAAATCTTATCTGTTGACTTTGGTTGGTTTTAACATATTAACTGCTGCAGCTCGATCAATAATGACAACATCGACATCTGGAATTTCATTTTGAGAAGCTGCTAGAAATATTAGACAGTCGGTCAGTTCTGACTTCTTTTGAGGGAGACGTAATTCGCCATTATTGGAAATTGATGGAGGATATCCATGATTCTCATGTTAAAAAAATTCATCTAAGTTTCCCTCGCGATTTTGACATGAAATGTACAGTCTTGAGAAGAGAGAACAATCAGTTTTAACAGACATTAGTTTTTGCTTGTCTGAACTTGTAGCTTTTGGAGCAGGGCAGTTGAATACGGTCAGTTTGTTTCTTTCTATGGGATCAAAGATGGACTTCTTATGCTGTTCAAGACGCTCGTTCTCAAAAGTATTATACTGTTATTTTCCTGTTGCTTCTGCTTTCCGCAATCTGGTAACAGCATCGGATCCAAGAATTTCTTTAGTGTGGAGTGCCACTAGGTCTTCCGTTTCTTCAAGGAAAGGATTACCCATTTCTTCTATTGCTGCTACCAATGCTTTTACATCTTTTCGAAATGCAGATTGAATGCTTGGAGTTTCTTCGTGGTGTCTTAACTTGTCCTTCTTGCTTTGACTGGTCTGTGGCAACATGCTTGATTCAATTTCTGTAATTACCCTTGCTACCTCAGGCCCGGTCACCATCCACCGGCGAAGTGCATTTGGGTTTTTAGTAAGACCCACTGCACCTCCGTCGCCCTTGACGAAAGCATTATTTTGTTCATGTGCTTGGTCAATTGCCATGGTAGAAAAACGACATATTGTTTTCGTAACAGTGAAATTTCCTTTTTCGAATTCCAAGGCAACATCAGGTGCGTTTTCCTTGAGAGCAAACATGTCCTTTAGATGAACTGGTATCCATCGAGCATAGTTCGTACAATTCATCGAAAAAAACCATGGGACCATCTTGGATAGCGCATCGCAATATAGTTTAAAGTTGGCTTCACGAATCAATCTCACAAAGGCTAGAAGTAACAACTCGAGTTTAAGTGAAACGTGCCAAAATTGGAACTGTGGTATGACTGCACACTTATGGTCACACCAGCTTTGAAATGACAAGATATCACTTCCTTTTTCTCAATATATGATTGGTTGGCTTTATGTAACAGCATAAATAGACTACATGCTGTGATCTGATGAGCTCTTCGCGTACGAGTAATCTTCGTGGCTTTAAGGAAAGACTCCTAGGTGCAGCAACGCCAGCATCTGACAAAGCTTCTGTCCATCCACTATCATATAGCCAGTTTCCAATTGCTTTCTTAAAGTCCATTTCAATATGAAGTCCCTCAAACATTATAACAAATTGCTTTTCTCGTATCTTTCTCGCCAGTGCCATTGGATTTGTTTTGCTACCGCAAAAAGTGGCTGATCCATCGCTATAACTGGCGTTTGACCTGGATTCAGATGTTGAACACATTCTTTGCTGATGTTCATTGTATGAATAATAATTGCTGGTGACTTAGCCTTATCCGGCAGTAGAGGAAGGAGTGAAGTAATTGCAGGTCTTGCATTTTCATTTTTCTGCTGATGACTAGCATGATATGCTGACCAAGAGACTTGCTCAGTAGTACTTTCTTCATTTGATTCTGTGTTTGATTCTGTGTTGAGAGGTTTACTTGTTCATTCAAGAACTGGTTGGCAAACAAAAGTGACTTGCACAAGATTTGTTAAACTGCGGTCTTCGTAGTCAACTTTCACAAATACTCGCGGTTGTACTGGTCTGTATCTTTGTTTGTCTTTGGACAAAAATTTCAGATGGTGCAGATTTCCCTCTTGACTTGGCGTCTGCTTTCGTCCTTTCGATTTTCATATTACGTTCAAGTTGATCCCATAATTCTCCTTTTTTTCCCACCTTTTCTCCGGTTAATGTTGCCTGCTAAAGGATCGAAGTAAACCACCAGCTTTGAACAATGGCGGGAAACAAACGAGTTAAAGTCACTTCATGTAATGTAACACGAGCTGTCATACAAGAGCGCTGACCAATAGTATCAAGGAGAACGCTGGTCCACGTGTTGATTTTCACGTTTGATTTTCATTTCACGTTCTCTTATTAAATCACGTTCTCATAAGAACTTTTTCTCTTTTTAATTTATCGCAGAAAATTAGATTCCAGATTTTGCCAAGTTAGATACCGTGCCGCAAACCTCAGGCAAACATGATAGCCTATCTCTGATTCTAGAGCTTGACAACCATACTTTATAGGGCTGCATGTACCCATATACCTGTATATATTATCCCAGTCAAAACCCCAAATAATAAGAACCTGGTAATGCTGAAACTAGCCTTTTGTAGAAAACAATTATTTATCTTTTGATCATTGTAAAAATAATACTGACAGTTTAAAGTTTTCAGCTTCCCAGGTTCATAATTATTAATGGATGGGGTGAGGGTTCTTTGGGGATTTCAAATATAGAGAGAAAATTTTTCTAATGAATCCTCCAATACAAGTATTCTCCAACATGTACATTTTTACTTTGTCTAAAATATGATTCCCATCACTAATATTACTCAGTAATATTTTTCAGTGACCCCCTTTATGTTTCTGATGAAAATTTGTGGTTCCCTCCAAGTCCCCATAGCCACCCATCCAATGAAAATTATTATAAATTATAATTACAAATATCAGAATAAGAAACTTCTCGGATACTTTCATTATTGGTTCAATCTGCTGCAGAATATATTAAAATTTTAAAATCTATATTCACTATATGCTTCAAATTAGGGTTTATAACCTTTATTGTTTACTGCATGTAGGGCTTAGAAATTCTTCACAAGCATGGGCTGACTGTTTCCCAAAAGTCTCTGTCTTTGAAAGCCAAGGAGTTGGGTGCCTGTTGTGATGAAAAGGTTTTATTTGGAATATAGTTCCAGTGATCAAATGACTTCAAGAAATCGACCAAAACACTTCTAGTCAGTACCCTAAAAATCCATTAATCACCGTAATTGCTCCTCTTGTAGCTTTAATGACCAAATTTCTGCTTATGAAAAGTTTGGACTTACAGCTACTGTATTAAGCTCGATGAAGTAGATAAGATAAACAAAGACCACATCTTCACTAGTAATATATATTGATTTACAAATCTATGAAGAATCATCACTTGTGTCAGATGTTTCAGTAGATCTCAAGGAAGTAGAGTTCATCACCACACAAACTTGGGATGTCAGCAAAATCATGGACAGCATCAATGTCTGCAAAAATATCGTTAGCAATATCTAAAATTTTTTGCCTTTCTAGTATAGGATAATTTCCATTATGTCTTCAACTGTAAATAGGTGTTCCAAGTTATTACCAAGTTCCTCAATTATACTTTCATCCAGCATACTTTAAAGAAATTTTGATCCATGGATAGATGCTTTTCCATACTGTTCATTTTTTTTGTCATTCAAGACGGAAATAAAGGTTTCTCTCTGTTCAGGGGAAACTTGACGACTGATTATGTTGTCTTTGGCATCCAGTAAATTAATTTCTGGACTTTGGTACAGCTCTGAAGGGCACGAACCACAAGTGCATTTTTTCGCACATATGTCACAACAATTATGTAACACAGACATTGGCTTTTGCTTAACTCTAAAAAAATTTGGATGTCTTTACGACAACAGTGTTCCTTGTTTTTTATGAATTCCCTCATTTTCACATCACAATTACGAAGATGGTAATTTCTATAATAGAGCACACAAACATTACTACTGCCATCTCTACCTCCTCTTCCTGTAGCTTGCACATATGCCTCTATATCCTTTGGTATCCCATAATGTAATACTTTGCTGATATCAGGGATATTTATGCCCATCCCAAGTGCACTAGTAGCTACCACCAGCTCAATCTGGCTATCATACTTCACAATGTCACTTAGCACTTGGTCCTTTGGTCGTTCCGGTGTTCTTCCATGGTACATACCAATATATTTGAGATGGGTATCAGGCAAACACTGAAGAAGAGTGTCATAAATATATCCAAATTCCTTAAGTGAGGAGCAGAAGAGGATAGTCTTTGTATGATACTCATTGTCTTTTAAATCTTTAATTAACCAAGAGAAGGTTTTCTCAAGCTCACCATCTTGGTTGGCCATCTGAACAACATACTTAATGTTTTATCAGCACAAAGACACATAAACTTGCTTTCCTTCATGTGCAGTATCTTGATTAATTTTTTTTTTATTTTTAATACTTGCTGTGGCTCTCAAACACAACATGGGGGCTTTGACAATGGCTCTAATATTTCCAACCTGTGAGTATGCATGATGAAACGGCGTTCTTCCTGATCCTGTGGTTCCCCTTTTAAATAATCGAAGCTAGATCTTAGTATAAATACAATATTTCTACTTTGCTTTTAAAAATAAGGAATAAGGCTAAAGTATAGAATACCCTGCACATTCTTTTTTCTCTAGAAACAAATGCTTATAATTATATATTAAGGACAGTGGTGGCATATTCTATAGTTATTCCTTGAATTAACTATAGAAAACCCTGCCAGTTACAGTGCTGCTCGTGCTTAACTAATGCCTGCGAGCAAGTCACATGCAATTGAATTGCGACTGAAAAGCTTTACGAGTTAGTAGCACCTGCAAAATACCCACTGTAAATTAGGAAAAAAAATTATTTTGAGAGTACACGTAACACACGATTCACTAGAAAAGTACAAATTCAACAGACACTAATACATAAAAAAATGTCATATACATTGGAAATTTAGTCAACGAGTTTTGATCGCTATAGCTTTACAGCAAGGCCTGGAACTTTGTTTTTATTTTGTCAGCAGATTGAGGTCCACAATTACTCCCTATCCCAAAATCTTTATACTCTTTGGATTAAGATGAAACTTGTTGTTTGAACCATGAAAGAGCAAGTGTGTCATGAATTACTAAATGCCATTCCCATATTCAATTTCACGCTGAATGAAGATAACAAGTTTTTGTCTGAGTGTCCTAAAAAATTTAGGTGTCATTCAAAATTAACTTTTCAACCTCCTGTTGATAAATTAATGTTCTAGCAACTAGAAACTATTAAACTCTCCACTAATGCTTCAACAACCGCATAAGAAGTTCAGGCAATATTAGTTGCAGAGCGAATAATAAATTTTCAAATAATTTTGCATGCTTCCCTGTTTGCCTTTAGTATATTTCATTTTTTTATCTTATTTGTAGTGGATCAAAAATACAAATTGTTCAACTCTCAAAAAATGTATGTGCTTTAATGGCATTTAGAATCTCAAGTATAGCTTTTTTAGAGTGTATTCTTTTCGGAATAATTAATTCTAATTGTTGTTTTGTTTACTTGTTTAAGGCATTCGCTCAATTTTCTATCTTTGGTAATTGAGAATTTCAATCACCGAAAATTGTTAGATTGAATTGTCTAAGTTTAGAATTTATTGCTAGTTTAAATATACAAAGTATATTGCCAGTAGTTAAAAGGAAATGCCTGGTATGTTTTCTTTTCAAAATATTTGGTCGTTTGCAAAACAGCTTACACCAAATTCAAAATTTTAGTGACTTATTTTGAGATGAAGTGGCACAAGTTAGAACTTAAACTTTTTGAAAGACTATCATCAAACTCATAAAACATTTTATTTTGAAATTTATAAATAGCTAGCACAATTTTTTACGTAAAAATTGCACATATTTTCTGAACTTTCTCTCAAACCGAACATTTAAATAGTTTATGCAAGCGAGGCAAACCATGTCGAGTGCAAACATTTTGTTTTTCGTCCACATTTTTTTTTCATGAAAAAATATTTTAGAGGTGTTATTCTTACATGGAAGAAAGAAAAACAGAATGTAAAATGATGGAAACAAATGCAAACAAATATTTCACTGTAGAAATAATGTTTTACTGACTACATCGCCTCAAGCTAAAGTATTTTATATACAGAGTATTTCAGTGAGAACTAAAGCATAGCCACAATGTATAGTTGGTATCTGTTCGTGTCGACCGTAGGATAAAACCAAACAGCCAAGCATTTTTTCACTACCACTTGTGAAATACATAACTTTAGTTATTTTAAATACCAGAACATATAAATGTGCAAATAAACTAAATGGATCGGAGGGTTTTTTTTGACACTGAATTATTCACATTGAATAAGAACTTTGAAGAGGTTCAGAATGTGGTGTTAGAAGTTAAAACCGGTTTGTAGTTTTACGCCACGTAGAAGTTTTCAAGAAACTCAAAACATTAAATGGCCGCAATTCATTATCTTTTCTAAAAATAATAGTTTTACAAACTTAAATAAACATCGAATGTTTCTGTAATTTAAGCAACTCAGGAGCTGGTGTTCGAAGTGGTTCGTGGTTTACGATAAAGATTTAAGGCTAAGAAAATTTATCCATCAAGTATTAATGGTTTGGAGCCACTGGTTTTCAATGTATGTGTTTACTATGTGAATAAACTTACCAATAAACTACACAATGGGATTCGTCCACTACAACCCCAACAACTCGATCCTCGACATCTTTTATCAATGACAAATGGGGAGCAAGCGTCTCTGGACTTGTGAAGATGATGTTGTGGTCTTTGTTTATTGTCTCTACTTTATCGTGCCTAATAGCTGTAAGTCCAAACTTTTCACAAGCAGAAATTTGGTAACTCAAAGCTAAAAGAGGTGCAATTACGATGTTTAATGGATTTTTAGGGTACTGACTAAAAGCGTTTTGATCGATTTCTTGAAGTCGATTGATCACTGGAACTATCATTTGGAATATAAGTGATTTTCCATGTCCTGTAGGTAGTGACACAAAGAAGATATCACATCCATTAATAAAATATTTCAACGATTGTAGTTGTTCACGGGTTAACTCGAGTCCTATTTTACAAGAAACGTCTTTCAAAACTTGTTCGAAGGCTTCTCTCGAAGTATCAAAGCATCTCTTTTCGCTAAACTTCGAAGCACCTCCTGCCATTTTGGATATGATAATGGGCTCAGTTTTGGTCATCGGTTTTAATTTTTTACATAGTCGCGCGCAGGAAAACAAGCTCGACTGGAACAAAACCGATTTTGTTAGCCCAGAATCCGGGGTGACGGCGACTTCAAAAAAAGTACACGATTTCAGCAGAGTCTCATTTTCTTCGCCCGTAATGAGACTCTGCTCGCAGGTTAGATTCAATTACATTTACGTTGCTTTGTTTCTTTTGGCTTTTTCGCCATCAAGGACCACTTGAAGACTGGTATCTGACAATCAAACACTGCACTACAAAATCAAGCACGTTTCATAATTTTTGACAAATATTGTGTTATGCTTTTAAGCTTTGAGAATATAAAAAAAAAATTTTATTATGTGTTCTTTTGAACCAAAATGAGAAGAAAAATACTCAGGTTCTGCACAAGAGGGCGAAAGCTCAGAATTGACGTCCTCAACGAGAGCACGACGGCAAGGAGTAAAGGTGTAAAAGGCTGAATTTACTTCCTGTAGCCATTCTAGTTTTCTCCGTCCTCGTATCTTAAGGTCACTAATATCCCTGAGTCCGTCTCTTACCAGAGGCATTTTGCATTGTACTTTCCATGTTAGATAATTCTTTTCTTTCAGAGGAACTATTCAGAAGACCGTTTTTACTTCAGTGGCCATCTCTCACAATTTCACAGACGTTACACGAATTGATCGCAACACGGTAAATTCCCGAGGCTAGGTAACTAAGTTCAAAAATGTTTCTTCAAGCTTGTGTCACTGGGCCCATAACCTGTTGGCAAAAAAAAATGAATGCTGGTCACGTAGTGCATTTACAACTGAACGTTTAATCAGCAGTGTTTCAAACTGTACAAGTATATGTTGCAACTGTCTGGCTGACATTATGGAAGTGCTTATATAGGCAGAGTTTTGAATGTTCAAGAAGGTAAACATTACTTCAATGTTTCTAAAAGAGAACAACTTTTCTAGAACAAAACACAAAAATAGTAGACATATAGTTCTAGAAAATACCGCAGCTAATGACCGAACTATCTCAAAACTATGCAACCACGAAATTAGAATGTTCTGTAAAATTTGCTAAGAGTGTCGCTGTTCAACAATTCTATGAGGAGCTATATTAATGGAATATAAACCCTAACCATTCTTGATGATGTAAATCCATTTGGTAATTCTATAGTGAATAGTTGATAAAGTGTTAGTTAGATAACTTGAATGATACGGCAATGCTTAGATCCATGAAATCATCGCAACTATAAGAGCAAGCTCCACATGAATTGCACAAAAGTAGAAATAGAGAGGAAAAAGCTTAAAACCAGTACTAATGAAACTTTACTATTATCTTCGTAAATATATACATGTTTCTCAAGCTGAATGGTTAGCTGGCAGCTCTCATAACCATCACTGTTTCGTGTTTAATGAATTTACATATTTTCTTTTTATTTTTTCCAATATATCGTCTTTTTTTGTTTGTTTTTGTTTTATATTTAAATTTTTTTTTACGATGTACATGATTTACAAGTATTAGTCAGCAAGTATGTGACCAGAAGCAAATGAAAAGGAATTGAAATTAGCCAGGCAGGCTCCCTATATGCTTTTAAAAGGGGGCTGCAGAGACTTCCTGTGATATTGGTAGCAGCTTTTATGTTATTATTCAAGATTGATGTAGTCGGCCCTCATGGAAAGAAGGTTTAGGGTTAGGTGTAGATAGGTTGCTAGGTTCTTGGGCAGATAGATTTATAATTTATATTTTTATACTATTTACTTGATGTGACTACTGAGGATAAATGTGGTGTATTATTATTAGCTACTATATTATTAAGAAGAAAATACTTTCATAGCCTTTGATATAAGATTTGTTACCCTTTTAATATTGCAGAACATCAAAAAGGGAACGGCTTGAGTCATTTTAAGTGTGTGTGTGGTTGTATTGGGTGAGGTGGGGTGGGATGGAGTGGTTGACTTGCCTGCATAATTGTTTTTACCTCATGGATGACGTCAGTCATCGATGAGGGATAGGAGTGAGGTAAATTCACTCGCTCACTCGGCTATAAACTTTTAATCGGGTAATCTTTGTGTTTGTATGGGCATTTAATCTCCACAACACGAGGCAACTGGCAAGAACATAATGCAATTCCATCGGCTGATGCACCAATAAATAATTTCTCAGATATCATAAATCCAGATAACCTACAAGTAAAATGTTTGTGTTCTGTGCCCATTACGTTAATGCACTTATCCCTAGCATGAACTTCATTATCTATGCCCCAGTTTACTGCTTTCTGTTTGTGTTGGTTATACTCTGTATACCCAATTATTTTGCATATCAAGTTGTTACAGTTTGACTCGAGCTTTTTCTTGTACACCTCATGAGCCATGCTTGCTGTAATGCGGCCTTTGTGGTGTTTAAACCATAGTTTATTTGTAGACTGTGACCTGGTTACTTCTTCTAAACTGCCTCTTTTGAAGTTTCCAATTCAGAGGTATTAGGCAGTTTAGTTTTGTTGCTAAATGATACCAAATTTACATCCTTTTTTCGATTCTCTATTGACAAGATCATAAAACTCAGCATCAGACTTTGGATTAATCTAGAATGTCAATTATAAATTTTATTATGTTTTTAATGTGTATATGACAGATTTTTTATTTCTTATTTTATTAGCCCATAGTGTTAAGGTACCTGCACCGACAGAAGTTCAAAAAAAATATGGTTGTTAAACTTCCTTTTTTTTCCTTCAAAAGGAAGTAATGAATCTATCATATTGAATAAAAATATAAATTTTGTTCAATATTTTAAGTATGATGTCCTAGATATGAACAGTCAGAAATATTGCTTTTTACCGGAAGTGAAGTCCAAATTTAGCGCAAGACCGAGAAAGTACTGGGCACGTTTTGTTTTTTCTATTTATTTTGGACAAAACTCGATTTTTGGCGGATATATCAAAAGGCAAGACCAACATAGTTGATGTAAGTATGCATATATGGAGGAAATGAGGTAGTAGCTTTAATGAGCTGTTTTAGATGTTACTTTTACAAAGAAAGTTTGCAAAATACACTTCATTGTAAATATAATTAACGCGCTAGTCTTTAGTAGACTCTATTACTGTTCCGCTGTCTGGTCTAATTTATCTGACAAAAATTTACGTAAGTTGGAACATGTACAGAACTTCGCCGCCAGAATAATAAGCGGAAAGAGAAAATTCGATCACATTATTGCAGTGCTACGGGACCTACGCTGCCTAACTGTAACACAGCAACTTTACCTAACAGATATTGTTTTTACTTTCAAATGCATGACGGGTTGCGCCCCTGATTACCTTAGATCCAAGCTAGTTAACAGGGGTCAAGCTTCTGGTCACGTGACACGAAATTTACAACAGTTAAATATCCCTTTATTTAGAACAGCCACCGGTCAGCGGTCCTTCCAGTACAGAGTTCGATTAGTAATTTTTTATAGTATTTATAGACTTTTGATTAGTAATTTTTTACCTTTTATGTACCATTCTTAATATATAT
>JAOBBB020242296.1:0-11303 GCA_025331005.2 Zoanthus gigantus | reverse complement strand
ATTCACAAACCAGTCGCAATTCACAAACCAGTCGCAATTCACTACAAAATTACAGAAGACTGGTAACCACTATCGTGCTGTATAGGGTGCAAAGAACGCCTTGAAGTTCTCTTCAAAGTTCAATATGGCGTCCATCAGTAGTGATAATGAAGTCGAAGAAAGCGAAAAACAGTTTATATTGGAATATTTTTTGCAAGGTTCCACGTACGATAAGATAGTGAAATTACTGAGCAAAAACCACGGAATTGAAATGTCTGTAAGGACGTTGAAAAGTCGACTCCATCAGTATAAATTAAGACGACGAGGGGCTGATTATGATATAGATGCGGTAAGGGAACGTATTCAAAAGGAATTAGATGGCACAGGTTGCTTGGGTGGTTACAGGTCAATGTGGCGCACTTTATGCTTGGAGAATTTTGAAGTGCCGAGAAGAGTTGTTGAACATTTGATGCGCGAAATGGATCCTGAAGGGTGCAAATTACGACAAACAGATCGCCTGAAACGGCGAAAGTACATCTCGAGAGGACCAATTTATCTGATACACGCAGCAGGAAACCAACCAGGCAAAAAGTTCTTTTCGCATATAGAGGTCAATAATTGATAATTCAGCAAACTTTTAATTTGTACTCTGGACGAGAATTATGGACAGAAATAACTTAGTTTGAAGAAAAAAACTTGTAACATTACACTGCTTGACCTATGGCTTGACTTTCAAAATCAACACATGTGAAAAACTAAAATTCCCAGTTCTCGCAAACAAAGTCAAAGGTTCTAACTTAAAAATCTATTAATCCCAAGTCATGGAGAAATTAAAGGCGCAAAAAGCTTTAAATTTTCTCAGAAAAATGCAGCAAAAGCGTCTATCTTAGCTGATAAAAACAATTGCATTTTATGTCAGACGTTGTTCATTATTTAAATATTGCACTTTCTATATTTGTATTCAATTAGAAATTCTCAATTTTGAAAACTTATAAAACCGAATAAAATAGAATTCGCTTGGTAAGTTTTGACCCGTGCAAGTTCTCCGTTGTGTCAAAGAAATTCATTTTTGCTTCAGTCAGGAACACAGGCAACCCAGTAACACTGTGTGGAGCGTCTTGTTTGATTTGGAATCTACCATCAGGAGAAATGAGCTACACACCTGCACCTCAGTTCCTTGCGTTTTGATAAAACGGAAGAGACTTGAAGAGAATGCTGTACCTATAGAACATTTTGAAATTCAAAAGTCAGAGTATGGAAAACAACATAAGGATTACATGAAACCATTCGATTTCAATCCTTTTTCTGGTAGTCCTACTCAGTCTTTAACAAACAAGTTCTATGATGCTCTTCTGGAAACTGCTACTTCATGTGTAGCTTTATCTCAAAACTAGAGGCTCAGTCTGTAAGTGATCAGCAACTCATGGAACAGATTTTATCAGAAGATATTATTGACCATGAGGAAGTTGTAGAATATGTAGAAGTCTGTTCTCTTAAAGAGTTAGCTAATATATTTATTGCCAAAAATAATCTGGCAAGTGTAGCAAATCTAGCTGATGAGTAATGTGGTGACTCTGTAAGATTTCTAGATCAGCATGATTTTGCAGCAGAGGTTATGTATTTCAGAAAACCTTAAGCCAAAACAACACATCCTTTTGGTTTTCCAAGAGGGCAGGAGAATTACAGCTTCTAATCTTTGTAAAGTATGCTACTGGACACTACTTTTCCCAAAAAAGGGGGAACTTACTAATGAATTACTGTCCCCTTAGCAATGAGACTACTCCTCAGCAACTTTTTGGGGCCATGACAAGGAAATTACAGCTGTGAAAGAGTATGTGAAGAAATATAAATCAATGCACAGGGGTATGGAAGTTTTTGAAAGTGGCCTCTTTATAGATGAGCAGCAGCCATATTTAGGACCTACTCCAGACAAATTATAAGTTTGTAAATGTTGTGTGAAAATACTTTAGTGGTAAAAAGCATTTTTAGCAAGAGAATACCCCCCCCCCCCTCATATTGCTGCAGCTTCCTACCTTAAGAAAGTTAATGGTAAACATTACCTTAAAAAAGAAACATCTTTGAACTATCAAATCCAAGGATAGTTAGTAATTGCTCGATTAACTCATTGTAATCTTATCATTTATAATCTGAAGGGGATTTTGGTAATGCCTGTTCAGTTTGATGAAGAACTGTGAAAGCTCCTGCTGCATGAAATGCTAAGTGGAAAAATTCTTAAAGAGGTTACTCATAGTCAGTGAGAAGTTGCATTTTCCTTTTTTATTAGTCTTTTTCTGCTTTTTAACAAGAACAACAGAAGTAACAACCTAAGTTCATTTAGACTAACCAAGGTTTGTACATGGGGTTTGTTGAACATTGATGGAACTGATGATCCCTTGGGGACTCTCATGAAAAAAGGTGCGGAGGGTGCTTGTCAAACCTGTCAGGGGCCAAGATTTGTGGATGCTGGTACTGCTTAGGATAATAAAATAAAAAAGGTGACCACCCCAGAGTCCATCCAGTACCTTCAAGGGTATAGAGCCAGATGATATGACAGGAACAATTTGGCGTTCCCCTATGTGAAAGTAAATTGGAGCTACACTCACAGAACGAAAGACTCCGGTATACCTAGGTGACGTTTGTATGAAAATTTCCTCTGGGACTGGATAGAAATTGTTCAAAAGATTGAAGTTAAAATTGTATGTTCAAGATACCTTTTTAACTCCTTCTCTGATCTGTAGTAGTGGGGTTGGGATAAAACCAATACTAGTGTGATCTTAACTTCACTTGCATGGGGAATAGATATCTCTTTGATGATCTCTTTAAAGTATTCCCATGTAAGGTGGTAAAGTAACTTCACTTTCTGTATGGATAAAACCTCACCATATATATATACTTATTTACATAACTGTACGTGTATGACACGAGGTTGAGCAAGTAATAAATTACCTACTGCGTGAGGATTTCCTCACTGAAAAGAAGTTATTTAACAACCGAAAACCTAGTACTGCTTACAAGTAGTTTAGCAGTTGCCAGGAAGCTATTTTTAAAGGATCTTTAATTTCCATTTTTCGGAGAAGGGGGATATGCTTAGGTAGGCCTTTCACTTTGTAAGCGAATCTCTGATAGTGAAGCATCTATCTGCCATTACGTGATCTCCTTCCTCGATCAGTTGCAAAATTCCACTCTTCTGTGGCAGTTTTCGGTCGCTAGTACTTCCACTCCACAGTTTGGACACAAAACTAAAGAATCCTGATAGAGCCAGTCCCGCTAAAGTTTTCATGGTATTATGACCTTTGTATTCACTCCAGCTAGCTCGCTGGGCAGCAGGGAACGTAGGTTTCTGAATAATTATCTCCTTGCAATCCATTACTATATAACCCTGGTGGCAGGATAATTTTTAAAGGACTGAGGAGAGTGTTTTCGAACTGATTCCTTTGCAAGCCAAATTAGCAAAATGTTTTTTAATGATTTACTAAGGAAGCAGACCCAGGTGGTAAACACTTTGCTCACAGAAGATTTAGAAATAGCAAAGACGTCCGATAGGAGTTACACAAATAATCCTAGTCGAAGTCTTATTAGTGTCAAAACAAATTCATGAAAAGTTGTCAGACTTCTCTTTCTGCCACTCTTTTGACACAGGGTTTCTTTTGAGAGTCGACTTTGTTTCCTTTATTACTGTCCCAGTACTTCAGTTTCTCAGCCAAAGGTTTCAATATATTAAATACTGCCATCAAACAAGTTAAAGCTAGAATTCCTGTATAAAATTTCACGGACTCGTCATTCTTTAACAAGTTATCCATGAAAAGTTTGCGTTTCATGGCTGCCTTGTTGTTAACTTTTTTTCGAAGAACTTTGTTTTCAATTTTCAGCCTGCCTACATTTTTAACAAGTTCCTCCATTTCTAAGTAATTAAATTTATAAATTTTACATCGTAGTGAATGAATTTTAAAAAACTGACGTTTCGTCTTACTTGTAAGACTGTTTCTTTAGAAACAACGACGCAGCATTCCATTTATGACATTTATTCCTCCATTTCTAGTTGATAAATGTCCGTTTGGTAGGAAACTCATACAGACTTTTTTGCCGTGTTTATGTCTTTTTTTTTTTGAGTTGGAGTAGAGCTGACTTTGTTTTCCATACACGGAAAAAATATAGTCGTGATCCTTTAAAACGACATCAGACGACACACGGGGACTTCTCGCGGGAAACTTCAGATCGCTTTCATCCCATTCACTTTCTTTTTCCTCTCCGCGAAATCATTCGTTTTTTTCGTTCACTGGGGCAACTTGGAACTTCTTGTGGGTTGAATATCGTTGGAAGCGCCCCGGCCGTTCACTACCATTTTTAACCCGTCTTGACAAGGTCTTGACGATGTCTTTGGTGTCGAAATGCTGAGAACAAGAATTAATGTGTAAGCTCGCTGTAGACTGAAACTCCTTGTCTGCTAGCCGATAATATAAAGGTGCTCCATTTCTTTCGAAGCTTTTTCTCGCTCGGAAAATTGAAAAAGTTCAGGTCTAGTCGATTTTTGGAATTGCTTTTGTACACGGAAATGGCGCAATACCTCATTTTCATCTGTTTTGCTTTCAAAATAAGCGCCTTTGTGTTTATTCCCCTGAGCCTCGCTCGTCCTGATGCCCTAAAATAGTCATACCAGGCTTTCAGGAACAAACAATTCGAAACTAGGCTATTCAAACTCCCTCTCCCAAATACAACCAAAACAGAAGGTCATCAGTAGATAGAATATTGCAAGTTTCATGCTAAACAGAACTTTAGTCATAGGAATGTATTAATTATCTAGCAATAAAAAGATAGTATAAGCTGATCATTAATATTATAAGTAGCTTTATTATTTAGTGTTAACAGAATTAATTAATAATTGCACTTTTACATATTTTTTAGATAATTTTTTTTTGTAAGTAGCTCTTTAAATATATCAATAGCTGTACTATTTCATTTTGATTTTAAAAAAAACATTACAGTTGAAGATGTTGGCACATTTTTTAGTTATACACAATTTTAGTTACTTGTCCGCAGCTTACAGGTCCTCAATAAATTGTTTGGAATCAATAATATAAGTAGTTGTGAAAGTAAATTAATATAAATATTGTAACAAAACCATTAAGCAAGTGACTTGCACTGTTCTTGTCAAGAATTTTTGTTCTTTATACTAGGCTTCAATTTTGCCAGATGTTGTTGTATACACTTCGTCAAGTGATCATGAGCTGCTTTTTGGTTGTTAACATCAATGATGGCTTATCATTAGACTAATATAAATACCACACAGATTAATCACAGAATGCGTCGTCTTTGTCTTGATGCAAACTTCTGTATTAATTTTGATTTTCAGTTGACATTTAACATACTTTTTTCATGGAGGCGAAATAGTTTTAAGTATTGCTCTTCACAGTGGCAGTACTAGGGCTCATCACTAGCGCTAGCGAAAAAGCCACAGACTAGTAGAAATTCATTTTTGGCTTGTAGATTTTCTATATCCACTAACTACTTGGCTAGTTAACAAAATGAAATTGACTGAGCTATAGTTTCTGTTTTTCTCAAGGAGGACATCCCAGAATTTTAACGCTTGGCTAGTAAAAAACTTCTTTGGCAAGTAACATCAAGTTATCACTAGCCACTAGATTAGTAAGTTGAAACGTAATATCGAGCTCTGTATCATTGTCAAAGCACTTAGCTTACTTCCGTTTACATGTAGTTGTACATAAAGCGGAATAATTTTGTGTGCAGATTTGGAGTTGAAGTTTTGTTATGGCCGAAGGTGTCTGTACATCCTTAATTAGTATTGCCTAAAATGATTAGACTTCAAATTTTCTGATAAGCCGGCAATTACAATTATTCTTTATCGACGAAAGATGGATTATAATACAATATACTTTATTTTCGATCATTTTTAGCAATTGCGCTCAGTTGTGTCAGAAATCTTCTAGTGTGAAGCGACAAAACGTAAGCGCAATCGCAAGCGCAAGACAAACACAAGAAAAACAAAATTTTCCTTTTTCTTGCGCATGCATACCCACCTTGCTCTTGTGCAGATTTTTTTAACTTTCTTTTTCAGTTTTAACATTATTTAAGATAATTCTTAACGGCTCATTTTATTGGCCGTATTATTTGCTAATTTTATTTACTTGCCTGGAACACGTTTCGTTAGCCAGGGATTTATTGTTGGTAATCAATTGATCATTGGTTGGTTTGGAACACCCTTGACATTCTCACATTTGGAAAGCTGTTCTGGAAAAAATGGGAACTGAAAAAACTACGAAGCAGCCAGCACGCAGACCTCTTTAACATAGTTCTCAATGGAGAAGGACTCTGAGAACTCGCCCTTGTGTTTCACCTGTCCCTCCTAGCCCACGTGCAGCTGCTGGAGGAGGGAAAGGAATCTTAACTAACAGCTGTAAAAAAAAGCTTACAAAACCTCCTTAAAGAACATTCATTATTAATGCCCACCTAATCTAAAATTGGCAACAGTTTATAGTGAGGATCAGTCAAATTTGTTAGGTAGTCTCCATCCAGATTTAGGAGTCATGTATACTGACAATGGTAACAGATTACAGTGAGGGTTAGTCAAACTTGTTAGGTGGTCTCCATTCAGATTTAGGAGTCATACTTATACTGACAATGATAACAGATTACAGCTAAACAAGAACTGAGAACGTTTTTTTTATTACGTCCTTGTCGTTCCGAAAACTCTAAAAAAGGTCTTTTCACTTTTTCATATTAATTTAGCGATAACCCGTGCAGGAGCTCAGCTTTATCCAACATGCAGTTATTGTATTTACTATTGCTCTTTGCTGTCGGCGTCGCCGTTACCGTCCTCATTGCTTAAATTCTCTTCTGTGTCTCATAAGAAAACCAGCTTTATGAATCTAATGAGGTGTTGGGTGAAGAGGAGAGGAGAAGTAAAAGTTATGGGGACGACGGTCGGCGGGAAGGCCTAGGAAAAAGTGGAGTGATTGTGTGATTGAGAATATGAACTTGTTGGGAGTGGAGGAGCATGTGACGCAGGATCGAAAGATGTAGAGGGCAGTCATCTTACGTCCAACCCCATCCTAGATGGGAAAATGTGGACGTTAAATAAAAAATGATGATAATGACTTTGAAAAAAAAAAAAAAAAAGATGCATGTTAGTTTTATTTCTGAACATTTCAAATGCCCTGGGCACAACCACTAAAAAGACTTCTAGCGCTTTTTCTTTAATCAAAGTTGTATCAGTTAAATTACCAAAACTAATTATAAACCGAAATGCACTCAGCTGACACAAAATCCAAGAGTCAAGATTATCTTAGACTTCCAGTAATGAAAAATTCAGATACACTCATCCGAAAACGTTACACGGTTAGTCAGTAGCGAGCGGCAGGCCCTATAGCAAATAGTACATGCAAGGACGAAGATCCACAATTCCATACTGCGTTCCATCAACGAAATTCTAAATTACAGGGTTATTTTGACATCCTGGCGACGTCCTGGCTACGGCTGTATACCTGCCGTAAACGCTTGGTTATTTAAAAAAAAAAATCAGGCAACCAATTGAAAAAAGGTGCCTTAACTCAAAATGAAAGCCAAATATTTCTGCAATAAAAAAATATAAGAAATCATACGATATTAGGAATTCGACTCCTCTACCGTGACAGCTTGTGAGCAAACAGCTGGTGTAGAAATTGTAATTGGCCACTCAATATACTGTGCAACTTTACTCATACAATTACCAAGTTATTAATTAACGGCAATAAAAATATTAAACAAATGTAAACAAAGGCTCAAAAACAAAAGAGTGATTTTCGCAAAAACCGACGTAAACTCAAAAACGATATACTACTGGTTTTTATATTGCATTTTGAAAGTCCATAACTCCAAACCAAGTGCCAGTTTTTAACTGTCAATACTGCCAGTTATATTTTAAGCAGGGTGGCACTTTCCTAACAAGAACTGAACAAATTCTATGTGGATCATTCTTGGTTCAAGTTTCAGGAGTCAGATTAATCTATTATGTACTTCAATTTACTACTTTTTTTTTAATTGTTTTCGAGCAGATAAATACATGGACGTTTCTTGATTTTAAAGAATAACAATTGACTTTTGATTCAAAAAGCTGCTAATAATTCTTGAGTCTAGCACTCTTGACTAACAGTTGTAAAATATTAAAAGGCTTACAAAACCTCCTTAAAGAACATTCATTATTACTGCTCACTTAAGCTTTTAGATTATCTTGAATATAGGCAAACAAGTGTTATTTGATTTTTCTTTTTTTAGATTTCAACAGGAATTGTTTAATGACAATGGCTCGCAATCCAGGAAGCCGTAACTTGCTGGCCTCGCAGGGTAAGAGAGTAAGTGAAAGAAAAAACAAAAAACAAAAAACAAAAACAAAGGAGGACATCATTCAATCTGGTTTGCTCAGTGTGTGCATTGATGCCATGGCGTCATTGCATACTTAAGACAAGACAAGACAAGACAAGACATTTATTTACCCTTAATTTACAATTTTTGATTTTACAGACAAGGTACTTAGTTTACAATTTACAGTTATATATTTAGTTAATATGTACATTATAGTAATAATAATTTGAAAGGGTACTGTCTTCCTGTAATAATTTGAAAGCTAAAGTACCAGGAAGCCAGACCAGTACCAGTAAGCCAGACCAGTACCAGGAAGCCAGCATCTTACTTTAAAGTAGAATATGACTTATCTTTCTGATGATTTTTATTCACCATTAGACATGAGGGCGACTATCACGGTCAACAAGAATGTTTCTAAAAGCTCGGTGCGATTTAGCCATATCTTTCAATGATAAAAAATGTTGCCAGACAGAACTTAGTTATCCAACGATTTCAGGTATCTTTTTTACTTTGCATGGGAATAATAGGTATTTGGTATCTCAGTTGAATGTTTTAATTTTGGGTATTTTAGTATCATTAGGGTAAAAAGCTGGGTATTTAGGTATCCCACTAACCCCCCTGGACGGACCTATGTGTGAATTTGAATCCATTGAGATGGGCTACTTAATCGTTGTTGAAAAATGGCGAGTTTCAAAATAAAAACTTTTTTCGTATATTTGAAAGTTTTTTATCATTTGTGCTTCTACGCTCTTATTGTTTTTTAAAAATAAAGTGTATTTTTATCCGATTATTATGCTGAAATACTAAACCAACTGTCCCCCTGAGGGTCGGTGCTGAAATACTAAACCAACTATCCCCCTGAGGGTCGATGCTGAAATACTAAACCAACTATCCCCCTGAGGGTCGGTGCTGAAATACTAAACCAACTATCCCCCTGAGGGTCGATGCTGAAATACTAAACCAATTATCCCCCTGAGGGTCGGTGCTGAAATACTAAACCAACTATCCCCCTGAGGGTCGGTGCTGAAATACTAAACCAACTATCCCCCTGAGGGTCGGTGCCTAGCGCTGTATATATCCACCACTATTAACCTACCGTTTGGGGGATAGTTGTTAAATATTGAGGGAGGCCCCTTAAAATAACAACCTCATTCCCAGTGCTTTCTTAAACAGAGAAGCCACGGGAGAAGCCCTGGCAACGAGGTTGGTAAAAAAGATATGCAGGGTGACTAAATTTTGATTACATCATCAAATTTTATGTCAAATAAAGGAAAACTACCTAAGGCAAAAATTTTTTTTTTGTTTCGTCTTTTTAGTAAATAAAAACCAGATTTCTTGAAATATAGAACGCTTTTGTTAAATAAAGCTGTTAAGTTATTATTTTGCTTTTACAATAATAGAAATGTAGTAGTTTTTTGTCTCAGATCCAGCGTACGCTATAGTCACTCGTGATTCACGAATCACGTGAAAATATTTTATTTCACGTTTCACGAAATATTCCCAATGTCGTTTACTGTTCACGCAACAAAAAAATTACGGATCACGTTAAGTTAAAGTTTTTCACGCATCACGGATAAGTAAAAAGCTCAATCACGCGTCACGAAAAAAGTATGGGGGATCCTCTAAATCGCTACTTTAAAAAAGAATGAAAACACAAAAAGACAACTATATTTATAAAGCTAAGGGCTTTCAGGAACTTGTGCTGGCTCTTCAATATTTTCACTGTTAACTTCTTCTGTTCGTTTCCTCCAAGCCGCCCACCACTCAGATATACAAAACAAAATCAACATCATACAGGAAGCTACACAACCCGCACGGAATGATAGGACAGCGCCATATTTGTGGATTATCACTCCGCTAAAAATAGCGCCTAGGCCTCCTCCGAGTCCCCAGTAAACTCCATGAAGAATACCTACAATAAAAAAGTACTTTCTTATGAGACAACGTTTTTTAACGTTTTGCAATATCTCTCTGTACTAATTTTTGATGTTGTTTCGTTTAGAAAGCATCGATAAACATACACTAACGCTTGAAACAAGCAAATACTTTTAACCTAGTTGTATCAACTATTTACAATAGTTTTACCGTAGACCCTCCCCTGCTTAGGAAATGTTTTGTTATAATAATAATTATCATTATTATTATTATTATTATTATTATTATTATTATTATCATTATTATTATTATAATGATAATTATAATAATAGATAGGAAAATCTCTGCCAAGTTGTTTGAAAAGCTAGGGAAATATAAAGATATTGAATAGAGATTGGAAAAATGTGGCATTTGAAACCGAAAACTATTCCGGTTATTGTTGGCGCTCTCGGACTTATCAAAAAAGGAACATCTGACTATCATGATAGCATACCTGGTAAACCATCACCCTATGAAGTACAAAAAATAGTCTTAAGTAGTACCGCGCACATTCTGAGGAGAACTCTATCAGTTTAAGTACTCATCCAACACGTTTCATATACCCTAGGCTGCTGGTAGCAACCCGGTGTATGATTGTAACACGGCAAATCTAGAGAAAATCTACATAATAATAATAGTAATAATAATAATAATAATAATAATAAAGACTTTGTTGTAGCATTTCTCTAGTTAAAATGGATCTTCATCTACAATTGGCATTTAAAAGAGTAAATAATATAATAGAGTTAAATAAGGTAGATATTTGTTACCCCTTATAATAGCTATCCCTACCTTGTACCCCTGCACCCCTCCTCCCTCCCAACCCTCATTTTACTAATCTAAGCTAATTTATATAAACTCTTTTTCATCGGCCATCGAAGTTTTATCAAAAACAGAACACAGATAGCGGATATAAACATTTTGGTATGCTTTTTATAACTTGTACGTTTCGTTTGCTACTCTACAAACATTTTCAAAAGAGCATTTTAAGGCTCTAACAAAAAGAGATCTTCACTCCGCAATTGCTGAACATATATATACCACCGGACACAACA
>JAOBBB020242214.1:0-11305 GCA_025331005.2 Zoanthus gigantus | reverse complement strand
AAAACTGCGATGAACCGTTCTAATGAATTCAGTTCTCAACAGAAAATTTTAACAAAAATGCTATAGTTAAAATTAAAAATTTCTAAGCAATATTTGAACAAAAACAAACAAATGCAAAAAGTGATTAGTGGTTTCAAAGTTAAAAATAAATCTTATTATTTTAAAAAAGCAATAATATAATAGTCTTATTATATGTTTGATACTTTCAAGCGACTACATTGGTTGGCTAGCTTCGAGGCTGCGACAAGATTTTCCGGTAAAACAGCAATTTTCTCGTAGTGCAGGTTTTTTGATCAAAGTACTGAATTTCCAACCTGAATTATGCACCAGTTAATGCTAGTTCCACAGGTTCGGGTGTTGTATGCGGCTCCATTTTCCAACTTTTTAATATTTGTATTTTGTTGCTTGTTTTCAAAATTATGGCGGCTTCTAGCTTTGCGGAATTTCAGGAGCTGGGGCAAAAAAGTTTGAATGTCAGAAGACAACAGCCTTCATAACCGTTTTTAATAGTCGAGTCTTGAAGGGAAGATAGACAATGAAGAGTTTCAAAGAGTTTAATTTTTGTTTTTGTGATTCTGTGAAACAAAATATTCTAAATTTTAAGTTGGGTTTCCAACTGGTTTTCAATGCGTGTTTAGTTTGCTCACTAACATATGATAGATATGCGCTCGGTCGTAAAATATTGTTATAAACAATCAATAATAATACTCAAATCTTCGCTTTACCTCGCCTTTTAAAAGTAGAAGAAAACAAAATAATTAGTAAAAATCATTAAAAATCTAAAATAAGTAATAGTTATAAACACGGGGATAAACAGAGGAGTTTAAAAAGGATAATCGAAAGAGACAACTGATTATCAGTTTAAAATAGATATCTGTTTAAGGTAATTGGTAAAATATTTATATAACAAGCGCGACTATTGAAAACACTGTGTAAATAAAATCTCAGATCGTAATTAAACATTTAAAAAAAATTATTAAGAGTTTTTGAGCTCCCACTAGAAAACATAACATCGAATAAAAGTACTGCAGATGTATACTGACAATTATAATCATTACTTGTGGTACCACGAGTCGACGTTTGGGTTCGATTTCTTTTTCTTTTTTTTCTTTTTTCTTTTTTCTTCATCTCGCGATTAGCGATTCGGTCCAGTGACTGCCATATTTGGGATTTGTCCCCGGTCCCACGCGTACCACGAGTAAAGGCTTAATGTAATGAGCCTCTTGTTTGTTAAACATAACGCAAGATGAATCCAGACACTATTTAAAAAGAAATTTTAATAAGTGACACTCATATTATAGTTATTAAGAGTTTGTTAGCTTTAGCCCTCAGTTTGATTAAAATGACGATCACTTCGAAATATTAAATGAAACACAAAGCATTCAAGTATTCAAACATTTCTTATGGCGTTTGCTTTTGTTTTGATATTAAAGCACGAACCCCTAAGTATAATAGCTTTTAATTATTGTTCCTGTTTATTCAGTGATAAATACGTCCATAATATTGTTTTTAGTAAAACTAAAAGCGTGAAATGTGTTTCTTGAGAACACAATACTGCGTTCTAACTAAGGTCTAAGGTTACTTGTCAATACGCTTTTAACTATTTTGTCAATGCAACATGTTTATTCTTTTCTTAAAAAGAACGTATCAATTCTTGTAACCGAGAGCAAAATCAGAAAACCTTTGATTTTTTGTTTTAATGTAAAAACGATTAATAAATTTAATAACTGATAGTGAAAACATGTTGATAAGGCCCGAAAAAGTCAAAACAGCTATCCATGGCTGCTAACATCCAGGCTCGCTGTTAATTTTCGGTAAATTTAAGGAGCAATGTCCACTGCCAACGCTGCCCTTAGTGGTCTTTTCGGTGACTACAAGTATATTTTTGCTATAATCGTTTTGCAGCTTCTTACAGTTTTTGCTACTTACGAGCCAATCCGACAATTTTTGCCATCTGATAAAAAATAGAAAACCCATCGGTTGCCTTCCAAGGGCTTCTTTTTTAGCTTTGTTGTTTTTTTAAATATTTTTTTAAAATATTCTATGACAAACTATCAGCTTTTATATTTCAAGTATAAGTTTTGCTAAATCCTTCATTTTTGCTGGTGTCAGCTACACTAAAATCACCTTTTCCGAGACCTTAGCAACGGTTGCCAAGCAACAAAGATTTAATATATAGCATTCGGATCATTTGTATTAGGTAATAATTATGTATCAATAAAAATATATAATCTAGTGAAACTTGCAAAATAAAAATTTCGATAACAAAATTTTTTACATGACCTGGTTCAGAACCTACCATTTCCATGGAAGCAAAAATTTTTTTTCAAGGAAACATTTTTAGCATTTTATATTTAACAATTATTGACCAAAGTGGAAGTAAATAGTGGTGGTAAATATAATATCCACCACTTTCATTGATTTCCCCTAAAACACACATTTAAAGCTCCGAGGCCCCAGTAAAAGAAATGAGTATTATTGAATTTATCGTTACCTGCACTAGAATTGATCTATCAAACTTAAGTAGTTATTTTCTCGCCAAATGGAGCCAGTATGTCTCATAAAGTAAAAAACTGAAAAGCTTAAGTTTTGAATAGTCCGTCAACTGCCACCATCAACAGATAAAATTAGGACAGGAGTAAAAGATGTTAATATATATATGGACGGATAGTCACATGAATTAGTAAAAGATTAGCGTCAGCAATATAATAATATAATCAAGGGAATTTTTTAAAAAAACTAAATTTATTGCTCACTTAAAAGAAGTTTTATTGTTTCTGGTTGGAACACAGATGAATTTTAATAGTTTTTGCAAGATTTAATGTTTTCTTTTTCTTTTTTTTATGATTTCGTTAATTTTACCAGTAAAACACACATTTAAAGCTCCGAGGCCCCTATATTATCATCAAGGATGAATTTTCATATCATTTCATGAAAGGACGACCTCTATACCACAGTTCCTGCTCTTTATTTTCCATTTTATCACCGAAACCTTAGTTTTATTATTGTTGTGTCTTCAGTTCTAGTTTCACACTTTACATCAACAAATTAAACAGACACTTTCTGTACTTTTCAAGGTCCATTACAATAATTATCAGTGCAGCAACTAACGCGACAACTTGATCGTGGGTTGCAGAATTTTTGGCAGAGAATGTCTGGTAAACAAGTACGACTGTATTGCATCTGTTGTGTCGCCGGATCCATGTGCTGGGTGGTGGCACAGTTTTGCAAACAGTTTTTTAACTTCATCGTCTTATCACAAGCGTCCCAAGAAAGTGAGTAAGGACATTCGTAGCACTCGTACGCGTCACCTAAAGACAAGGAAAAATAATTTTGTACAGTTTCAGACTACGCTCCGGTTATATTTGTATTTATTTTCGTATAATATTTTACTTTGAAATCTTTTCAAACATACTCGTTAATGTAAAGGCATACTTTGTAAAATGGTACCAAAAGAGATATTTTTTATAGTAAGCAATTACCTTTGCAAGTGCAAAAGCCCGAGGGATAAGGGTACTCCATTACAAGAACTATAAGGTTATGCGCTACCGAATAGGGTCCCGGGGGAGTGCTCCTGACAATAGCTATACAGCTATGTATCACGGAACAGCATGCCAGAAGAGTACTCACTCACAAAAACTATAAACGGGTAGTACCATCGAACAGGATGCCAGGGGAGTACTCACTCACAATAGCTAAACGTGTAAGTGACACCGAACAGGATGCCATGAGAGTACTCACCCACAAAAGCTAAACGGGTATGTAACACCGAACAGGATGCCAGGAGAGTACTCACTCACAAAAGTTAAACGGGTATGTAACACCGAACAGGATGCCAGGAGAGTACTCACACACAAAAGTTAAACGGGTATGTAACACCGAACAGGATGCCAGGGGAGTACTCACTCACAAAAGCTAAACGGGTATGTACCACCGAACAGGATGCCAGGGGAGTACTCACTCCCAAAAGCTAAAGGGGTATGTATCATGGAACAGGATGCCAGGAGAGTACTCACTGACAAAAACTATAAACGGGTATGTACCACCAAACAGGATGCCAGGGGAGTACTCACTCACAATAGCTAAACGGGTACGTAACACCGAAAAGGGTCCCAGCTCAGTACTCCTCACAATGGCTATACGGCTGTGTGCCACCTAATAGGGTCAGAGCTGAGTACCCTCCAAAACTGCTCTAGGTTATGTGCTGATGAGCAGGGTCCTGAGGGAGTATTCACTCGAAATAGCTATAGGGGCATGTGTTGGTGAAAAGACTCCCCATCCCGGAGGAGTATTCCCTCACAATATTTATAAAGGTAAAGGTTTCTTTATTTAACGTCGATAGTTCCGTCAGTTCACAGAACTGTTATCAATGGAATCCGACGGTGCGCCCTTTACCCCCTCCCTCTGTCAGTGCTCCATTTTACGGGTATTTAAATCTACAGCTACACTGGTCCCGGGGGAGTATTCACTTACATTAACTAAACGGGAATGTACTACCGAGCAGGGCCCCTGGGGAATATTCTTTACAATAGCGATAAGGTTATGTACCACTGAACAGGATCCAAGGGAACATTACCTCCTTCATATCCTATCAAAAGGTTTTCTTGTAGGTATTCGACTAATAAATGATGTATCACTAAGAAGTTTACTATAAGGTATTCTACCAGAATTCTACTTAAAATATAGAGTATATTGTGCTTTATATAGTAATAAAGCTCGCTGAAAGTAACGAAGAAACGAGGAAAGCGTTGAGATACCTCGTTGGTATGACGCCTTTAAACTTGGGTATGTACCACGTCAGAAAATGTTGAAGGTTTCAATGTGCAAAAGTCCGCCAGCAATACAGGTCGATCTAATATTAAACAGCGTTTTGGTATGTCGACAGAATAACTAACCGAGCTAAGAGCAATAAACAGAACAGGGATAAAAGGAAAACAAATAACGAAAATTAATCAAGATAGATTAATGTTTTCACAAAATCCTACTTAACGACACTAAAAGTTTCAATAGAGCATTAAATAGAGGATGAACAAAAAGAATTTAATTTTCTTTCAAAATAAAATTTTAGTTCGAACCTTGTGTTTCCATTTGTAACGTTTTCAAGTTTCTAAATTAATGTTTTTATATTGGCTAGTTGTTTTGTGCAAGTCGAAAGTAAATTTTTAGTGATTTTTTGACACGTTTTCTTGTCTTATCAGTATTCATTCCTTCTATTAATTTGCTAGTTGTTAAATTAGTAAGACGCGTATTCTGCAAACATTTCCCAAACGTTTCTTTCATAAAAGCATAATTAATGTACTTACCGGAGCTAATGGTAGACGTTAGAAAAAATAAAAATGCCAGCAGATATACGACGAGCATTTTTAGAGGCAATATAGCTTTTCTTAAATCCACTGTTTTTTTCATAAATAAGGAAATGAAATAATTACTAAAGAACTAACTATTAAAATTTAAATTGACGGTTTAGTTACTTTAGTTTTTAATTTAAAACCGTTTTAAAGCAGTTATAATTATACAAGCTAATGCAATTTCAATAACAAAGGACTTGGAATTTTTTTCGAAAACGCTAACAGAAATTCTTTCAGTGAAAAAAACGAAACCAAACATTTGCTAAGCAACAAGCTCTCCTCTCCCCTCTCCCCTCAATTATTCTCTCCTCTCCTCTCCTCTTCTCTCCTCTCTCCCCTCCTGTCTGTATCTCACACTCACGATACTATCTGCAATTTCATACCTGTAAAAACCACCATGTGCAGGGCACCGGCGGAGTCTGCTACACCTGTACCTTGCACATGGTCTGCAAAGGCTATCTGGCTAGATTAGTTATAACTTTAATATTTCCAGATTAGCCTTTATCTAACGCTGTAATTAATTTTTTTATGTAAACTTAATCTATGCATATATTTTTGCTGAGATACAAATAAACTTCTTTCCTTCCCTTCCCTTCCCTTCCCTCCCCTCCCCTTCCCTTCCTTTCCCTTCCCTTCCCTTCCCTTCCCTTCCGTTCTCTTCCCTTTTCTCTTCTCTTCTCTTCTCTTATGAATTTATTCGGCGACCAATTAAAAAGCAAGGCTTTGACAATTCAAGGTTGATTTGTGTGTGATCATTATCATAACTGAGTTGTTGTTTAAGGATTGCCTACGTACAGTGTTAATATTATTATTTTCAATCCGAGTTGTCAAATGAAATTGTACTTTCTTTGACAAAGGATTCATATTCCAAAAGCTGCTAAAGGAGATAATCACCCAAATTCAATTTTGAGCTATTTTAATTTCAAATTGTCGTATGTGTCGTCTTTCATCAAGATGAAGCTGAACTATTCAAAATATGAAAATAACTACAGTCCAGCTTCGATTATCCGGACTCGTTGGGACTAGACGAAATAGTTCGAATAATCGAGGGCCCCCCATAATCGAAAATATGAATATTAATGAAGAACAAAACTAACTAAATCAAGAAATAAACATTTATTCATGAAAAAAACAACTTTTACATATTGTTCGGAAAACAATATGGTCTATATCTTCATTATCCATAGTGAAAAATGTTTTTAAATTGGCTTAAAATGTTGAAGTCGAACGAGCCGAACGAACCAATAGAGCGTGAAATTTTACTTAGCGAGAAAGCAACTCTGAGCCAATCAGAACTCATTCAAACGTTTTTCATTATTTTTGACGGGTGCGAGCACTGCTCTTTGAACGCAAAACAAACTCGCTTTGCACTGCACTTTTTAATGTTGTAGATTTAAAAAGAATATGGTTACGGATCTCGATAATGCAGTTTCTCAAAAGTAGGGCTGGGAACGAGAATGGGTCGTCTGGGAGGTGGTCTGGATAGATTTTAACAATTCGCTAGCAAGAAATTGCAAAACTCGCTAGCGAGAAACGCAGTGCAAAACTGGCTAGCGATAAATTGCAAAACTCGAACTCGCAAGCAAAAAATTTGAACACCTTTATTGCATAACTGGAGTACTCTTCAGAGCATTTTGGTTTGTTATCAGTACAACTCAAACAGGGTAATAGGCATTTGGGTTGTATACATTTCAATTTCAGTTACTTTTGGCAGCTACGGCTTTCCATATGGGCACCTTATGGCTAGAAGGCCGAGATCTTAGCAACTGCACCATTAAGCAAACATTAAGCTTTTGTTTTTATCGATCAGTGAAGCTAAGTCTGCTTGAAAACTCAAGATATATTGTTACATAACGATTTCTGCAAACTCAAACACTGCAAAGTAGTTTTCATAGTTGCTGATGCCTTTCTTTTTTTAATACCACCTTTTATCAAAAACAAATAGTACACAATTTAGGCGATTTAAGAAAGAGCTATGTTTGTCATGATCATTGCGTTATGAAGTACTGCAAAGTGTTGTTTTACTTGAGCTTTATCACTTCGTCTGACTGATTTAAGCTAGAACGTTCAAAAAGTATACCCCTTTTAAAGTAATTATAGGCCGCCTAAAGCCAAATACAATCATAAGTTACACACAAATAGGATTATGTATTTTCTAGATCTACGAGTTTCACGTTTATTGGTAAAAAGAAATAATAGAATTAGCTTCCTTCCCACATAGATGAAAAACGGTGATAGTTCTGAGACTACGATGATGCAGACTGAATAAAAGTTATTACCAACGGTAAAAATCGACGGCTTCCTTCAGTCCATCAGACTTAATATTTAATTATATCAACAATCACAGTAATCTAAACTATGATTTTTCAAATTCTCATAGTTCAAAACGTTTCATAAATTTAACTTGCATTTATTTATAGTTTGGTCTTTTGAAGAAAAAAAATTTTAAGGTTGAACTCGTTCTTTTTTTTTTTTTTTTTTTTTTTGTGGTTTACAAGTTTCAGCCAGCGTTTCCTAGTAAAAATAATTGTTTTTCAGTTTTTACAAGAATTCAAAGCAATTCCATGTACAATATCATAATCATCAGGTCATAATATGTTAATTAATTTAATTGAAAACAAGCTTTATGTTCTAAACCAAAATTTAATTAAATTAAAATTAGTCAGTTACTATTTAGCTGTGTGGGTGTTGCCAAGTATGTTTGAGAGCGACATAAATCTTTGGACTGAATGACTACATTATCTGTACTCTGCTTATCAACACCTCTTCAATACCAGTTCATTATGAAAAGGCTGAAAACAAGAGAAAATAACGAAAAAACTTAGACAACTCAGTAGAATCTGTAAAAAAACATTTAGCTTTTTAATCGCCGATTGTTCAGCGTTATCAGTTTTTAAAACAAGAAGCTTTATTTGCTGCGAAGGCAAACATTGGTGATAGATTCGTTTAGAACTAAAAACGGAGGTAAGTCACGATTTAAAGTCTAGCAAAAAGTATACTATATACACCCAACTTGAGGCGATTAATTTTTAGAACATTTACATGCCTAACAGTATTATTCTTGATTTACTTTCAACGTGACAGAGTGTATTTTAAAGAAAATGTGGACCAGTGCTCTCTGTGGCGTAATTGCCACTGTTTTGATTTCTTCTGGTAAGTACTGTTTACAAACCGATGTTTCAAAAAAAAATTTATGATTTTCAGTGACTTTTTGTTCCTTATTAATTTTTAAGGTTAATCAAAATTAATATACTCGCAATTGTAGCCGTACCATCTTCCATTGTCCTGAGCCGAGTTTTTGGCATTACTCAGTAGGTCCTTAAATGGAATCGTTTGCTATATTTTCAAAAACATTTGTGACAGTTTGGTTAATTTGCGTAACGTACAAAAACTAGCTTCACAGGCAGCTCCCTGATACAAATTCTGTACCAACCCTGCTTGCTTTGGTCGTCGACTTCTCGGCACCCATATGACCGGGAGTGAAGCTTCAGACTCTGGTACAATAGGTAGAACAAAACCAGACCAAACAAGAAGGAATAACATTGCATTTTGGTGACAAAACCACTAACATCCTTTCTATTCTTGTTCAAAATGAGTCAAGAGACGCATTCATCACTTGCGATCGGTAAAAAACCCCGCACCATGCGGTCATACCGACATGTCAGGGTGAACACTTTACATATACCTGGGACTAACAACTGGCTCAGACAAAGTTTCTGAACTCAACATCCGTAAACAGGAGCCTTGGCACGTAAGTGGGTGGTTTAATGTCGTCGAATGGTACAAAAAATTCTGATTGCGCGATTGATATCTAAACCAGATGGTTGGACGAACACTGGGATCACTTTGACGTTTTAGCCACTGGACAGTTTAATATTCATTTCAAAAATTAAGGAAACTTTGCTGATTCGCGATTTAAAACCAGCGCTTAATGAAAATGTTGGCATTTATATATGAAGACAATTATCAGGAAAGGGGTCTCAGCCCTTCCCGGCTTGACTGGCCCCTTCAAAAACACCCGACAATGGAATGAGCTCCCTGTAAAGCTTATTCGGATCAGTCAACGCAGTTATAGTTAGCCAAAGCTTGCACGAACCATTTTGAAATGGTCTCATTGTATTAGTAATAGTATGCGTTATTCCCAAAATTAATGAGCGTTCGAAGCAGATAAGGTGATTGCCAAATACGGCCCATCATGTTCGGCTGCATACAAAGATTGGCCTTTAAACTGAGGACAATTATCTGGAAAGGGGTATGCAGCTAGTATTAGGGCTTACCGCCCTTTTTATTACTAACCTCAAGGTAGCTAGGAGTTTACCCAAAGCACTGTGTTATGTGTTTGTGCGACAGAGCATTGATCCCCTTTCCTGTTGTCTCTCTCTATATATATATTTTCCAGCAGATTTAACTAAGTCTGTCTATTTTCATTTATTTTTCCACTGTCATTACTTTCGTTATTTGGTATTAGTTTTCTTGTTTAAATTTAATTGTAGTTTAGCTAGGTAACCGTTACTTCTGAAAATGTATGTTGATGCATACGAAACGTCAAGTTTATAAATGAAAGATTTTACAACATGCGTTGTCTCGTTGTGTTTATAACCGCAGTTTGTATGTTATTTTTACTAAAGTTAAAATGGCCGAAGAATAAGAATTTCTACGAATACTCTTAAAACTTATGGACTCGACATAAGAGAAGATCTGTAATTACATAATTCTCTATTTTCCTCCCTTGATCTGATTCTTACTTATTTTGTATATTGACTGCTTATATATCATTTACACGCTATATCATATTTCGTTTATTGTTTTTCTCCCTTATAAATTTTTAAATCTTTTGACAAGCTTGACATATATTCCATTTTCCTATACTGTATATATTACTCATGTTTATGTAAAGTATTTTTACACGATGAAGATCGGTGTGGCGGATCAGATGGACTTTGTAAACTTATTGCATAAATTAATTTCTTTATTAAAAGTTAACGTGAGTGATCGAGTTAATTGGCATCACTTCTAAACCTCATCGATTCGTAGGTCATCCATGAGATAAAGACGATTTTGGAAAACAAAAAAATTATTTCTTGGAAGTTTAGGAAGATAGGCAAGGTGATTTAGCTACCCTGCCAAGACAGTTTAAGAATGATTAATTGTATACCAGAAGTCTTACCAGATATAAGCCATAAGATATTCAGGAAAGGATATTTTCTAAAGAATGGAGGCATTTGTTCCATTTGGTTAACATTGTTTGTTCAGTATCGTGAGGTGTCAATTAATTGCATCGAAGGAAAAACAAATCAAAAGAGTCCACGTCATGTTCAAAAAAAAAAGGTTTTATGTGTTGCCGGAAGGAGTCCTAAATCTTTCCCAAAAAGATGTCAATTTTATTTTGCCTCAGTCCCCTGCAGCATAACTGCCACTTAGTTTTAGAAATGTATAGTGAGATTCTTTGGTTTTATCCCTTAGTTTCTTCAGGAACTTGTGATGAACCCTTTGGTATGGAAGACGACACAATTCCTAATTCCGATATTACAGCAAGCTCTGAACTTAACTGCGACCACGCTGCTAGGCTGGGAAGACTCAATAAACTTGGCCAATCAGGATGGGCTGGTGCATGGTGTGCCAGATATAACGATTTTGAACAATGGTTTCAGGTGGTTAGAAAAGATTTTCAAACTATTTTTGTTAGAAAAGTTGTTGATTTGCATCTTCTGTTGGTTAATTTTATAGAAGATTTTGGAAATACTAACGAAAACGAAACCATTTGCATTGCCCAAACTGATGATTATTTCAAGGTTGAGGAATTAGCTAGAAACTGTTTCGGCGAACTTTGGGAACAGATTTATTCTATGCTTTTCCAAATTCTGAAAAAAAAATAAAAATGTCTTTATACATTTAAAAAACAAAAAACAAAATCAAACTATGAAACTGATAAGAAAATCAAAAACAAAAAACGAAAT
>JAOBBB020242122.1:0-11306 GCA_025331005.2 Zoanthus gigantus | reverse complement strand
TTTTATTTTTTTTTTTTTTTTTTTTTTTTTTTAAGAAAAGAAAAAAAGAAAAAAAAAAAAAGTTTTTATGTTCCGGGAGAAGTTTGGGGTTCATTTGACTGATATTATACTGACTTATATCAAGAGAGGATGAAAGATAAGAAAGTAAATCCCCCATATAGGTCTTTTCCCTAGGGTTATCCCTCTTGAGTTATTTTTAGACTTTTCAAAAAATGACCTGAGATGAAATGGCAGTAAATATAGAGCAAAGCCCTTTTATAAGTTTTGTCAACGAACTCAACTATTCCTCCATGTCTATCCATGAAAACATCCACGCAACAAGCGAGTAACATCTGTAGATCTAAAAATAACTTAAGGATTACCCTAGGAATAAGGCTTATATGAAGGATTCACTCTCTTACTTCATCCTCTTTTGCTTGTAATGTATCCAATCCTCTTTCGTGGATAAATAACTTTGATATAACTCTTCCTAGGATGTCCGGTCAGTGATGCAAAGCAAACAGAGGTTGTACTCCACAAAGCCTTTATCGCAAAAGAAATCCGAGTTAATCATGAGTTCTTCTCCTTGTCTGTCCACAATAGAAGCTGAGATCGACCAGTCATGTGAAAGTAATATTCTGAGAGATGGGAAAATTTTGAATCAAAACAAATTCAGATATGCTGAAATAACAGTTTGAGCTTGGTATCGCGAAGATTTCATAACCGCCGAGTAGCTTGTTTTTTATGCAACACACTTTTTTTAAATAAGAATCCAGTTTATAAGAATAACAAGGCTCAGATTTTGGAAATTTTAAAATTTTTTAAGAAATTTAAAAAATTCTTTTACATTTTCTGTTTTCATGACTATGGAACTACCCCCATTCTTTAAAGCTAGTTTCTATGGAAACCTTAAATGTGTTTTGATAATCAAATTAAACGTAACTAAAAATACTAGACTAGTTTTCTTTTGTTCTTCCATCTGCAGAACATATTTTTCTTGCATTGTAAGGAGTTACTTCAGCCGCCTCGATTTAGTGAAGTTTGAATCATACCATGATATGTGCACCTCTGGTTTCACTGATTCAACAAAATGAGGACCTATTTTGAAAGTATTAAGGATTATTTAAGAATTATATAAAGCTAAATATGTCCAAAAAAGTTGAACTTTAACACATGATTCATTGAATACTTTTGACACCTCACAGAAAATCAATGGAGCATTCAAATAAAAAAAAATTCTTTTTCCTATTACCAAGCATGCGTTGGAGTGGTTTGTACAGTTGGTAAGATCTCTGCCCTCCAACCACAAGGTTCAACCCTTGGCCATGGCTGAGATTTAAGTGAATACTTGTATGACCTTTCCACCAAAGCTTACTCAGCTTTCCATCCCTAGAGAGTGTTCATTATTTATGGCTTGGGGGAAGGTCTGTGTTTATACAGTGCCCTTTTCAATTTTTCTTGAATCCCCTATAAGACAACAACTAATTTATTGGCCCCTCTGAAGTGATGACGAAAACTTTTGATGATCTACTTGCCTCCCCACTAAGGAATACCATGCAGACACTAAATGGGCATTACAAGTATCAGTAAAACACAACCCAACTCCTCTAGCATTATTTGATTACTTACAGCCAAGTCTGTTCTATCCAGAAATATCGAGAACTTTGGTCGTAATCACTGTTCTTAAAGATGGATTTCATGGTCCCCTGCAACACCCTTCATCCCCCCATTACACTGACCCTGGCCCCTCCTCAATCAAAAAATAATGAACACTCCCTTAATTAGTCGGTACATAGCCCAGCATCTCCTGGGAACTAACTGCGATGGATTAGTGTCCCGTCCAGGAAAAGTTAAAGACTCTCATCTGCTTAACATTACAGATACCAGAGATAAAAGCCAGGCTCTTGAGCCCTAAGATTGTATAAGAGTTTAGCATTTAGCTTTTAAACATTCATCATATATGCAGTCAAGATTAACCAAATTGCCAGTAACACTATATTGATAAACATAATATAATATATTAAATATATAGATATATAATTATGTAACATACGCTATTTCAGAGTGAACATTTATTACAAATGAAGTTAAAATGTAAAAAATGGTTGCATAAAAATTCAAATAAATAAATTATTTAATTCTACAACAATGATTAGTGCATCTAACATTAGCAAAATGTTTTGATTACAAATACAGTATATGATTCAGTTATTTTAGTGTCCCGAGAACAGCCAACACACATGGTGCTATGTACTGGAGATTACAGTGGGATTCAATGAAAACTGGGATAACACTCTCACTCTTTTTACTGGAGTCTTGAATGAGTTGCCAGTGGGGATTCTGTTTTTGCTCTGGTATTTTGTAGTTCTACTTGTGCACAGTATCTGTGATTCCTCTCATAGAGACAAGTATTGAAATAATAGGGTTCTTGTAGGTTTCAACTTGGACCGTTTTTCAGACTTTGGTATATACTTCATGCCAGTATGCCATATAGTTACCATCCATACAGTCTCCCTAACAAGTAAGTATAATTGTATCCCCTTCTTAAGGAGACCCTAATTACCCTAACTGGCATACTGGCATGAAGAATATACCAAGACTTTCTGAAACCCAAACTTTCAACCTCGTTCCCAGGGCTTCCTTATGTGGTTGGGAAAAGCCCTGGGAATGAAGTTGCCAAATATGGTGATATGCTCTTCAAAATGTTGCTCATTAATCCATTGGAACATTAGTTTGTTCGCAGCCCAACAAAATTGCAGGCTCTAAAGTGATTGGTCATGCCCTTTTCTGTGAGCTTTTCAAGCCATTCAGTGTATGTGAGAAGCAAAATAACAGGAAAAAGCTTCAAGTTATAACTACAATAAATGGAAGAAAAACTTTTGACTTGAAATCAAATTTAAGAATTTTTAAAACCTTAAGGTATTGTAATATGAGCAAGAAAATGCCCCAACTTGTCTTACAACATTGCTACGATATTGGTTGAAAAGGAATGCTGCATGTTTTTCCACCAGCGTACAAACTTGTTTCACATCAAAATAATCTGTTGCAAGTTGAAAAAGTTTGTTGCAGAATTAAGTAGAAGATATGTTTTGCAACAAAACTTCTAGATGCTGCACATATTTCTACCACAGATCGACTTGTCTCGCAGCAAGATGATGTCACGAGCAATTACCAGGTTGTACTGTATTAGCCAATGAGAAGTCTGGATTCTCTCAACTGCAACAACTTAATTCTGCTGCGAGACAAGTTTGTATGCAGTTGGAAAAACGAGCAGCATCGATTTTCAAACTGTAATACCGTGCCTTAAACAAAGAATTTTTCCATTTAAAGAGCTATTTAAGGCCTTCAAAACTCAAAATCAAAATTAAAACTTTTTAAGGACAAGCAAGCACCCCGAATAGCACCCATTATTGGAGCCATGTTCAATGGGTTAATCCCTGCCTCCGGTAGTGAATTTTATAAATAAATAAATAGAATATCCCATAATCCCTGTATACGTTGGCTTTTAATTAATTATTTTGATTGGTTCTTGGTTTTGTGGGATTTATGACAGCTGATTATTTCCTTCCAAGAAAAGAGAGGCAAGTTTTTACTTTATTATTGTGTACTACTTTTGTAATTAACTTTTGTGTTAAGTTACTGGTTGACAAAGTTCTTTCACAGTGATATTTAATATTAATAATATTTAATATTTTTATAGTGCTTTTTACAAAGGAAGATCAAAAGTGCAGTGAAGGTATATCACTATAATTATGAATGAAAAACAAATGAAAGGCATTGTAGTTGTTTTTAACTTGGTGAACTTTAAAATAAATTCAGTATTCAACCCTTTCACTGTCAGCTGTATTATTAAATTCTCCCAACCTGAGCCCAAACTTTTCATTGATTAAGTTTGAGAGAATTTACTTTTAATCTTCAGTAGTTTGCTTTGTTTGATCAATTCTCATGACCAAATATCCTATTTTGTATATGTTATATAAGGAGGAGTTGGATGATGAGAAATGACTGGGACTGAAAAGGTTAATGTACAATTTTTGACCTTTTCTTCTGTACAATTAATATATCATTTAATACAGCAATTAACATATACAGCTTGCATCAAAATATATATTTAAAAAACTAGTACTTTATCACCTAATAAATCAAAACATTAATTGCTGTTTGGAAACCCAACACGTCATAAAGTTGAAAGTCATCATACAAATTTTTGCCACTCATGATGATGAACAAGTGATAAAGTATGTATCAGTTTTGATGTATTGTGTCATCTATGGCCTCCTCTGACTTCAAATGCTGTGGGCTCATGTTCAAAACTTTGGTCGAAGTCTGAAGAGTAAACTAAATAGGGCAAAAATAACATTTTAAATAATTATTTAAGTGATTCATCTAATAATAAAATTTATTATCTTTAGTTAGAATAGGCAGATATTTGTTCACTTTTTTCCCCATCATTAGCATACAGTATATGTACCAGTTTTTAATAAGGTTACAAAACCTGAAGCACTGTATATTGAGAGTATTTTGTAAAATAAACTTCTGAACATTTGAGAGCAACAAGCTAAACATTGGTCCTGTGGTCTAACAGAGATTTTACATAGAATGTATGGCTCATTAACGATTTTGTCCCTCAGCTGTTTTTAGTATTTTGGAACCATGATATCTTTTTAGAAAGTGCTTTCATGGAGTCAAAGCTTTCTCAAGTTTTAGACTAAAACCGTACTGTATTTATCTTTGAACATTTGTTTGCTACCTACAAAGTTGTCTGGTAATGAAGCAGGTACTACAGTCTACTGGTATACACTATACAGCTTGAAAGCCGCTACCACTTCATTAAAATATTAATTTCCATTTTAAAAATTAAAATAGCAAGATGGCAAATTTAAACTGCAGATTAAAGTAGAAACAAAACAAATGCAATGACTAATACATCAATAACTTCCATCCATTGATGTGTTTGAAGAAAAGATCTATATGATAAAGGATTTTATCTGGGAAAACTGAGATGTATGTATGTTCTGATTTCATACAGTCAATGTAAAGATTACAATATAATCACTAGTTAAACTTTTGTTGCACAGTACAAGTTTTGGTTTCTGATATTCTAATTGAGCTTTCTACTCTGCTAGAGTAAAGATTACAAGTTTTCAAAGAGGCAATTTATAAGTTTTATTTTCGTGTATTATCATATTCCAAAACGCTGTTATTTAAAAATTAAATTAATTTATAGGGGCTTAAATGCTATTTTAATAATTAAATAATTAAATAATCAGATTACAAACTCTGCTATTTTAGAAAATTCCTGGTTAATCTAGTTGACAAAATGCTAGACTACCATGCAGAAGGCTCTAGTTAGCTTCCCAGTCGGACCAACAATCACAGCCTTAAAATAACTAAGAAGGTGCTTATTTTTGCAAATGGTTCCTTGCATCTTCTCGGGCTTGTATATAAGGGCGTTAAACTGTGTATGCCTAGTCTATTAACTCTATCAGGGGACTTAACAAAAGCCCACACACATCTACCGCAAATAATGGGGAAGTAATCCTGATTTGGTGGGGTCTGTCTGTTCCTCTTGAGAGCACGTTACATAAACTCTAAATGTGAGTGAGCTGATATAGCAGCAGACAATCTAAGACTTAAATGTTGACTTTGAACATGCTAATAATAAAAAAGAACATTTTTTTAAGCATCTGAAATAATATTGCATTGAACTATATATTTACAGTTTTCTTTTATTATAAATGTATATTCTTCCTTCCCTTCTACTGACGATGGTTCTACGCAAGTCTAACACCTCATTTTCTTACCAGGCTCACTTGACTTTTTCCAGACTCCTTGTGATCTTCTAGAGTTTGAATCTTTTAAACAAGTAAGGGATATACTGTTAGTTGTAAAAAAAACCCTAGAGGGAAAACAGTCAAACTCTTAATGAAAAAAGTATTAGTCAAGATGATATAGGAAAAAATAGTCTCCTAATACAGTAATTTAATTTATAACATTTTACTTGCTCACAATTAGGGATATCAGCTTTCTCTTAGCCATGAAATCAATATAATTATATTATTTCACTATCTGGCCGAGAGACTGGTGTGGGGTTTTCATGGCTTACAAAATCTCAAGCTATCAATTTTGTGTCATTTATCTACGTGGTAAATGAGCGAATGATGATGATGATGATGATGATGATGATGCTGGTAATGATGGAGATGGTGATGATGATGATGGTAATGATGGAGATGGTGATAATGGTGATCAATTTTGATTATACCATTCATACATACTAACATTTATCATGAAAAGGTAGTGATGAAGAGGTTTTGGTTCCATAACTACCTCCTTTTCTTCTTTCCTCTCTGTGGTGACCTTGTAGGAAGTGATTGAGTAATCCATACAGCAAAGGCCTAAAAAAAATTCACAAAGATACCATAATCATCATCATCATCATCATCATCATCCAACTTTGATCTGGGTTTATCCCTGTAAACAGGGGTGGCCCGATTTACCCCAATCTAACAGCAATCTCTCCAACTCCTACTCTCCATCTCACTTGATTCAAGGCATTGTACATTCCAAGTCCCAACCCTCACCCCAAGCCACATGTTTTACCAGTTTAAAAATTGTCAGTAGTTAGTGTTTCTGTAGCCTTATTTATTTCAAAGGTTAAATTGTTAGCTAATGCCCGGATATTGACCTGAAGGCCCAGGCAGGATCACTCTAATATGACCTCTAACCTCAAAAGCCATCTGCATGGGTAACCCAACCAGAACTACGTATAGACTTCAGCTAGTATTCAGAGTCTTTACTAGAAGCTGATACCTGGGAGCCGATGCTCTACTATTCCTTGATGATACAGCTCTTTATTTATACTTAAAATATGATGTTCAAGTTGTATATGGTTTTTCAGAAAAGTAATCACTCTTCATAAAACAGTTTCTATACAAATACTATATTATTTATGCAAATAACTTGAAGCTTAAAAAGTTATTTTATTTGACAGTAGTTTTTTGGTTGGTGAGTGGATCTTGAGGGAGTTTGAGAAAATTAATTAGTAGAATGATTTATTAACAAAGTTTTTCTGTTGAGTCCAGGTGCTTCATTGGGCTCAGATCTGGAATTTAAGTTGCAAGAAGTTCTTTTGAGAGATTCTAATTCAAATTTCAACCTTGGCTTCCCCTTGCTAGAAATCATCCACCTTTGGTACTCAAAAGGTTTTGTTCATAACCAGCTATGCACAATGCTCTACGTACTAGTATCCTTCTTCTGTAGAATCATAGAATACTATTAGCATAACCCTTGTGGTTTCCGAGATCCTACAATAGCCAGATAAACTGATGATTTGAAGAGATGTAACATGCAGAGTAGAGATAGCAATGGCAGGATTTCATTTGCTTATTGTAGACATTTAGAACTGTATAATTATATGGGAAACTACATCATAAAGTGAAACCCATACTGACAATATCTAACTATGAAAAAGGGTAATAACTTAATAACTGACAATAAAAATAGAAATAAACAGTTTAGAAGGTAACAAAACAATTTCATCAGTTAACAAAACAATCAATCAATCAAATTTTGATCTGGGTTTATCCCCATAAATGGGGTTGGCCGGATTTACCCCACTCTAACAGCAATCTCTCCAATTCCCACTCTCCATCTCACTCAATTCAAGGCATCCTTCTTCTCCAAACCAACACTCTTGCTCTCCTTCTCCGTTTACATCTCCAACGTCTTCTTTGGTCATCCTCGCTTCCATTTGCCCTTTACTTCAGACTCCAATGCTTTTCTCAAAACATGCCCATCATCTGTCTATGAATAAAAAGTTATTTGTAAAATCACAAAAATGATTATAATGAAGATGATGCAAAAGTCTTGCAATACTCACATGGAGCCGGATGCATGATCTTCAGATATTTTCAGTTCATGATTTATAAACTTTCTGTCAATGGGTTCTTTGGGTTGACCAGTTTCTAAAAAAAAAGTGTCACTATTAATAGTGGTTTTTAAAGCTAATTTAAAATAATTTATGTTCTGTGAACAGAAATTTATCCTGATTTCAAGTTGCTTCAAATAAAACTGAGTTCAAATTTGCTCATCTAATAATTATGTCTCCAGTGATAACAGATATTAATTGCAAGCCTTTACTCAGCCTTAGTCATACAGTACTGTACTTCATTTAAGAAATAAAACATGTTCTCTGTGCCTTCATAGCCTGGTGAAAAGTGAGGCGAACATTAGAGCAGATGTGTGAAAACCCGAGATGCAGTCGAAGGTTTTCACCTACTCAAGGATTCTCACAAACTTTAGCTATTGTATTAACAAAGCAGAATATAGACAAACCTGTTAAAAGCACAGATAATGTATATTTATATTTGTTGAACTCCAAGTATTCTCTGATAAGTTCATTGATTAACATATTCTCATTTGACAATGTTGGTCGGGCTTCAGTCTGTAGGGAGAAACTTTTTATAGTTAAGTAAAAGCATATACAATTAGAGGTCATGTGAGCACACCCACCTTAAATTTATTAGATATGACAAAATGAGCCATCTACAAGAATTATGTCAGATGACCCTACATGTATATTGCTGAGTGGATAGGGCATCTGACTTATAATCAAGGAATCAAAAAATTTGTCTTCTACTGGGATAATTGGTTTATTTCTATATTTCTGTTTGTATCTTCGTAATGCATTTGCGTCAATGAAGATTAAGCAAGTCATATGTTCAAACTGATATAATTTCCACTTCATACCTGATCATCCAAAGCATTAAACACTTCTGCACGAATTCTAGCCTTAACTTGTCCCAACACTCCGCGATTTTCAAGCGTTTCTTTCAGAACTGTGCAAAACAAAGAAAACCAACCACTTTATACAGTAAGACCACAACACATGTTCTTTTCCTATGGCATGTATTTCTTTTTATAGTTTTTGAACAAAGTTTACTGAGTAACTCGGCTTTCCTTTTGAGGAAGGTAAAGAAAATGATTAACAGCGTCTGCTGGGAGCTAACCTGTGATGGATTAGTGTCCCATCCAGGGAATGCAACAACATCTTTGAGAGATCTTAATTGCAGAATCTTTCACAAAGTATAATATAATTTCACTAACCTGATTTTAGTTCTTCTTTTGTCGCCATTTTGAAAATGGCGGATTTTTGGCTAAAGCCGCTGTACGCCGTGTTTGCTTTGTGTATTGGATGAAATTGACCCCAGTCTCTTTGTGATTGAGTATATTTCCAGGATCATTTCAGAATGTTTACGTTTTTGTGCCAGTCATGAGCACTGCAGAACTCACTGCAGTTGATCCCAGTAGACCACAGAGGATTTCACTAGCGTACCGCGATCTTACTCACTTACCACAAGATGTTGTTCAGAAATACAAACACATGGTTACAGAACTTGATTTGAGTCACAACCGGTTTGCATATCTTTTGACAATTAATTAGTACTTCAGCTTAGCTGTATTACTATTTTTTCCCAGGTTAGAGGTCAGGGGTTTCATTAAATTTTTGTATTAGGGGGGAATTAATTGAAAATAAGGAAGTAAAAAGTTTCTGTTGTTGGACGTACTTATGCATGCATGCAAATTATGCAAATTTCACAGCATTTATTTTTCTATTCATAAAAATCTTTAAAACCTATCCCAACAGTATCCAATATGCCCCAGTACGAAAATGATCCCCTTTGGAATACAGTGAGAGAGTTCAGTAAGGGTGAGTCGGAGATAACTTAGGGGGGGGTGGGGGTTGTAGGAGAATTAGTAACTGGCCTGGAAACCATAGATTGGCTACTCCCTTCAGTTAGCATAACAAATGTATGACCTACCTAACGTTTGTATTTCCAGGCGGTTTGATCTAAAAAAAAATTAAATGATTTATAACTGATTTCTACCCATGGTGTACTCCTGTGTATTGACTATATGGGTATGTCCAGGTGTTTAGGGTATGGTTTTCAATCAATCAAGTCTAGAACAGCTTACATATAAATCTTGGAAATATTTGTCTAGAACAGTTTATAAATATAAAATTTGCAATATTTACAAACTCAGTTTAGTACTGTATAGGATGTAGCAATTCTTCCTGTAAGAATTGGTTTGATTAGGTTTTAATGTATGTGAATTGTTTCCTGATTCACAGGACTGACCTCTATTTAAACTTCGGTTGCAAATAGACACTTTCTTTATCTATTTCCTGGCAAACGCAGACAGTAATGCTAGTTTAGAACAGGGTATCCAGATCAAGCCATTTCTAATCTACTCTAGAACAGGTTAAGGTTTGTGAAGGTTAAGGTTTGTGAAATATTTTTATCAGGTTGGCTTGAATTGATATTATGTTGCTTTTTAGTCATTAAAACATGATTTGCATGCCCATCAAGTGTGTACTTTGTATCCTACAGTAAATACTTTATTGCTTATGAATAAAGCAGAAATGTTAAACAGTCAGAGTTCACACAAACTGATATTTTTTGTTTGTGACTGTATGTGTGCCTGTCATAAAATTATAACCTGATTCAAACATCTATTGAATGATTCTTAACAATAATAACAGACATGATTTTCCTACACGATTTTGAAAAGTTAAACAGCTTAATTCTTGATAATAATAATTTGAACTCCCATGTCAAATTTCCATATTTATCAAGCTTGGAGACTCTGTGGGTTAATCATAACTCAATTTGCAACCTAAGTGTATTTGTTGAGATGGTTGCCAAGAGTTTCCCAAAACTGAAGTTTCTTAGCATGATGGACAACCAAGCAGCCCCAAGTTACTTTAATGGTGGCACTTACACACAATATAAAGACTACAGGTAAAGAAACAACTGTCTTATTATTAGGTAAGCCCAGTTCTTAAGGTGCTAGTCTCCTTATAGCTGTGCAGGAGGCTTGGATTTGATTCGCTGCTGAACCAACATTCAGGGTCTTAATATAAGTTAATTGAGGAGAAGGTGCTGCATTTGCTCTAACATCTACAAATTATTAGACCTTTGTGTCCTCTCGGATTAGGATGTTAAATCTGTAGGCCCTTGGAGACATGTGCATTTATGTGTGGGCAAGTGTGCGTGTGTCTCTCATGTGAAAGGTCTTCCTCCACGTTAGAGTGGTAAAGATGGTGTCCTCAATTATTAGGCCTTTGGCCATGCAGCTAAATAAATTTGACACCTAAGGAAAGTCATTATTATTATTATTATTATTGTCTTTCAACTCAGCATTTTAAGCTGGAGATGTTTCTTTTCCGCAACGAGCCACCTCCCTTGGCCTTAGATGCGAGGATTTCTCACTGTTCTCTTAACTTGGCATCCCTAGTACTCTTCTGAGAATACGTGCCGATC
>JAOBBB020242033.1:0-11306 GCA_025331005.2 Zoanthus gigantus | reverse complement strand
CTCTTCTAAGCGAAAAAAACTTACCATTAAACACTGAAACACCAAATTTTGTAGCTTTCTTTGTGTTTAAAGGGGTTCCTTCCTTGTTTATTTTAAAAATTTCTTCTTCCGAAATTGAAGCGAAACGGGAGGCCATTTTTTCACGGATGAGTGACCGAAGTGAATAGCGCAGGATATTCGGAGTTTGATGAACCAATCAGAGCGCGCGAAAAGTTCTATTCACCTGCTAGGTTAAGATTAATTATGTTTAAATACAACAATAACGTTCTTCCTTTTGTCTTCAAAAACTTTTTTAATTCAGTTAGTAATATACATAAATACTGAACAAGATCTGCAACCAAAAACAATTTCCATATTCCAAAAGCAAACACTAACTAAGGGAAATTCAATATAAGATTCCAAGGCGCATAAATTTGGAATGCTATTGAAGAAAACATTAGAAAAACGGAAACTCTTAAGAAATTTAAACACAATTTAAAAGTCACAGTCCTCAACTCATATTAGTTACTCCGTACTTTTTTTTTCTCTTCTTTTTTTTAATACATTTAGTACATAATGTTTAAATATGTAGTAATGTAATACTGTCTAGAATCCCGTCATCAAATTCTTTTATGTCATGGTCCTAGCGCATTTTTAGCTTTAAAGTTATTTGCTATGGCCAGTGTCTATATATCATTTAATGTTTAAAATTATATACAAAAGAAAATGTAAAATTCTAGACACAATAAACTGTTGTTGTTGTTGTTGTTGTTGTTGTTGTTGTGGCAGCGCACACTATTTGCTTTTGCCAACTTATCTATTGTTTCTTTCAATCCCAACATAACCATCAGTTTCTCGGTGTTTTTCAATCCATCAATTTCACACCACACATTACTCTTATCATAGCTCTTTCGGTTCGCCTGAGAACTGTCACCTCGTTTTCCCTTAAACACCATGTCTCACTACCATAAAGCATAGCAGATCGCACACAGGATTGATATATCCTTCCCTTCATACGTAATAAAGAGAAAATTCAGAAATAAAGGGAAAATTCATAACACAACTGAACACCTGCTAATGCGACTACAGGACTCAAATTTTGGCATTAAATGCCTCTGTGTAAAGTTCCAGCTTTCCATCTTAGAACTTTTTTCAAACTAATAACAACAATTAATAACCTTTATTCGCTTAAGTACATTTTGTTTACAATTTGAATATATCAAAAAACATAAATAAAATAAAAGAGAAAATAGCACCATACACGAGCCTGGAGACCAAAATAACTTGGAAGTTTTCTTAGCAAGTCTCCAGTAGATTAAAAGTTTAAAAATAGTTTTGAGAGACAGAACTGTCAGAGACGAAATGTAATGTACAATGAAAAGAGAGTGAAAAGTATTTCAAAATCTATCAGTAGCATTGTTCAGACAGTAAATAAAGTTTCAATTGTTTTAAAATGTTGAAAATGTAGGGATCTTTGAATTGGGTTGAAATATTGTTCCCAAAGGCCAATCGCTCTGTTGTCTGCTTGATCGCTAACGTCCTAATGGCTCCCACACCAGCAATCTGCAGGTCAGACGGAATGTGAATGATGTGCCCGAACCAAGACAGAGTTTTCTCCTCATGAAAGAACTGAGGGAGCTGCATAGTTCGCTTATACTGCAAAACCTCGAAAATAGGCCCAGTGAGCTTAATCTCGGAGAAGCAGCCTCAACTCGAGTTTCCCAAAATAATCTTGAAAGCCCAGGGTATATTTTGCAAAAGTAATCTCGAAAAGAAGCCCTTCTCGAAATTAAGCCCTTCTCAAATTTAACCCCATGTCGAAAAAAGCCCATCCGACTACTTTAAAAAGAAAAGAAGCACATGGGCTTGTTCTCGAGATTTTACGGTAGACCTTCTCATTGGTGGAATGATCGCTGACACCAAGGTTCGTCTCAGGCATCTGCTATGGAATATGTCCCAGCGTTTCTATTGATGCATTGTATTGCTACATGCATTGGTATCGTAGTGTATAACAACTGGCATACTACTACTGACTTGCATTCTTGTTTCAAGTCTGATTGCTTTAAGTTTCATTACAGGTTGAAATTTGTTGATTGCTTCTTCAACCCAATTGCCAGCCTCCAGAGTAAGATCTCAATAATATGTGACTCTGCTGTTAACGTTGACAAATATCTCCAAGTTATCAAAGGTGTCCCGGTTTTGTGAAGTTGAGATGGGCATTACCTGGTCTTCCTTGGTTTGACAGTGAGGCCTTGGAGCTTGTAGACACTTTTCTGGTTCGCCACTTAGAGCAACATATGAAATTCCAAGTCAGATAGTCTTTGTTGGAAGTAACAGGAACTTTTCCTTCTCTAGTCTGATGTCAGTTGTAAATAGATTTGTATATATACCGTAGAAAAATGAATAAAAGACTGACGTTTCGGACTAAAGTCCTTCGTCGGAGTGAGTCACTGTGAAACATGTAAGCGATAAGTATTGAAAACTGCTACATCTATCTTTGGCATACTTAGGCCAAACAAAATAACCGATGTTGTGCTGTGGCAATACACAAAGAAAGCAGGAGAGCAGTAAACTCACTCCGACGAAGGACTTTAGTCCGAAACGTCAGTCTTTTATTCATTTTTCTACGGTGTATATAATTTACAAATCTATATACAACTGTTTCTGTAGAAACACCGACGCAGCGTCCCATTTATTACAATTTAGTCTGATGTCAATGCCGTTCTTATTTAAATAATGCTTCAAGATCCAATCAAAATGTATGTAGAGTCGCGTTAGCAACCATATACAGTCTTGCCTGACACCAGCTGACACTGGGAAACCACTCACAAAGATCTCTAGATATCAACCCTAAAACAGTATTTAGATCCATTGTTGTCCTGTGTTCTTGGGATCCAATGATTTCTTACAATCTTGAATGATTCTCTGTGTACGCTGCCAAATGCAGCAAAGATCATCTTTGCTGTTGTTATGAACAACAACCCTTTTTGAAACATTTGTTTTGCTACGTAATTTGATAGAGATCACGTTCACTCTAAATAGTTTCTCAGAAGGAGAGACAGTTTTCAAGCAAAGTCGAAAGTGTTATTAGAGTAGTTAAAAACGAGTTCCTGTTTATTAAGGCTGCACTAATTTATTCTGGAACAATAATGTAAACTTGGATACAACTACTCCAAGTCAGTACTTATTGTTATTGTGATGATAGCAATAGATGCTGATGAAACATGTAAGCGATAAGTATTGACAACTGCTAAATCTATCTTTGGCATACATAGACCACACAAAATAACCGATGTTGTGCTGTGGCAATGCACAAAAAAGAAAGAAGGAGAGCGGTAAATTCACTCTCAGATGGCAAAATGGGGTTGGAGTGTGCACATACCAAGGAACCCTGCAAACAACACCACGAAAAGAAAAAAGGGAGAGATCTAAGAAATCCCTGAGAATCCCGGAGAGAAGAACAGTCACAGAACAGTGGAGAAAACATGTGGAGGCCCTATGCTCTGGTAGAAGTGAATGGATTGAGTACTGAGTAATATACCAAAGATTTTTTGTACACACACGGTAACTATTGTACTTACAAATGGTTACAAAAATATCTTAATTTTAGATGTCACAAAACAAATTCCAAAAGGCTACGAACTTACCAAATCTCTCTCTTGCTATTCGGTCTGATATCTGCTCTATCATTGAAATCTTGTCCCTAAAGTTTTTTGTGTAATCAGCAATCTCCTGGAATTCTTGGTCTCTTGACTTTAACATCCACGAGGATGCCATACTTTTGAATGATTCACCCATTCGAGCCATTGCACCAGGGCCTTGCTTTTTCACTGACGTAAGCTCCTGCATATAGTGTAAGTGAAAGATATTTTTGTGCAAGGAAAAAGAGACAGTTCCGTGTAACAGTATGTAGTGTGCAAATTTTCTTGAAACCGATCAAACATTTGACAGGTACCATGTAAATGTAGCCTGAAATTCCCTTTTCACATATCACCAATTGGCATCTTTTCATGTACAGGGTCAATCTTGAGTTGTCTAAACTATACATACTTAACCGTCCTCACGGCACACTTTTAACTATTTAACAAGAACAAACCAACAGTTACTTGGCAACAGCTTCTTGCCACAATTATATTTCAAATAAACAGGAAACGTTAAAGTATGTCAACAGATAGACAGAAGTCAGTGTTAAACTGATACTCACCCAGTGTTTGGCGGTGAGGAATATGTGAAGATTGTCATTAAATGACATCACAGGATGGTCCGCTATTCTGTTAAGAAACTTATTGAGAGCTATTTGCCTGGACTTGAGAAATTCTGGGCTGAAGCGATCAAAATGTTTACTAAAACTCTTTTTTTCTGGGAGAGGCTGAAAAGTTAAAAGAACAATAACCATGATAACAATGTTACTGATAATATCAACAATAAGTTTTGTTCATAAAGTAAGATTCTATTACCATATATGGTCTATCCATTGAGCTACAAGGACGCTTTGGGGAGTGATTTCATTTGTTAGTTTCTTTGAGACAGATGGTTCTGTTCACTCCTGTTCATTCTCAGTTTCTGACAAACCACTCACCCACCCCTCCCTAGGTTTAGGATTAACTCTAACCCTAACCCTTGCCTGCGAGCTGGCCCTTCTAATTTATTTGAATGAGGACAAGCTACAAGCTGTAAAGAGCCTGGGTGGAAATGGGAAGAAGAGACTGCACAGTTCTAACCTATTGTGTTTTGATTCTACTGCATCGCAAAATATGATGCAGTGATTTGATTGATCCAGATGTTATGATGTGTGATGTATATCTGAAGTACAGCTCACGTTGAAAAATTCACATGACAAGGAAGATAGTGGAAAAATTGATTGTGATGAAGTTTTTATTTACCTTTATAACAGGATTTTCAGAAAAACTAGGGTTGTAGATCTAGTTGAAGACCGATCAGAAAGTTGCTGTTAGTTGTCTTTGGGATGATCTTGATGTTCTCGCTATTTTATCGACTGGTTTTGGCATGAGTCTGATTCTGAAGTCTCTTGTCATGGCTAATAAATGGCAAGCAATGATCATGCAACAGCTATGGTTTACAGTATACACCTCTGAATAGCATAAAAGATATGAGTGGCAAATGGCTCAGAATTTTTGCTGTTTCTTTGACCAAATCGAAGTGGAGCTCAAATCTGCTGATTTTCAGCTTTTGTTTAGCCTGCGTGCAGAAGGTTTCCGGTTTCAGTAAATCCTAATTAACCATACTTCGTGGATCAGTTATATGTACTCAGTTTTGATTGGCTCCACTCGCTCTGTGATTTTAACAAGCCTCGTGATTGGCGAATTTGAAACATTAAGTATGAAAAGATGGCGAGAGGAGCCAAACAAATTTGAGTACATACAGTATAACCGATCCATGGAGCATGATGTAGAACATGAATTCCTGCACTGATTTGCAGACAGACTTTAATGACAAAGTTTGCCTCTGGTGCAAGCTACTTTTGTTTGGTTGGCAGAAAGTGTGTTAGACTACAAGTTCGTGGGTGCAATATAAGTCTTGAGTTGTTGATGAGTAAAAAGTAAATTTATTGGGTTTTGATTGTTGTTTCTTACAAGAGTAAAATGGCATCAAATAAATCATGCACATGCTTGTTGTATTCCTACAAAAATACTGTGATATTCATTGTAAATAAATCTTCAATCTGACCCTAGGGAGGGCTGGGAGTATAGTTTATCAAGATTGGCCTGAGTCCTAGTAGCTCAGTAGATATAGAGTGTCCGCCCGGTGTTCTGAGTTGGTTTGAAAGGAAGATAGTATTAATATTATATTTTAATATTTTCGTTACATCTTTCCAATACTAAACTTTGCTAGGTATCATTGATAATAAAATAAAATTTGTACATTTGTATCCCAGTTCAGCCATCTACTGTAATTATTGCATGAGTTTGACGAACACTTCCTAATCTTGTTCAATGCTATAGCCTTAAGAGGCAAAATATTGTTCACTGACTTAGTCTCGTTTCCACGTCCTACATTGATTGATCAGGTGTTGACACCTCGTGACCCTTCGTGCAAAGCCTTTTCATTTTCTTCACGATCAACCAAGTGGAGATAGCAAAGAGGTTTTTTTTTTCGGAGCTTTTTTCGAAGATGAGTGAAATTTTGGCCATACAAAAAGCTCCTTCCAAGGAGAAAAAAGAAATCACTCAACTCTTTGCTCTACAATTCTAACAACACTAACAACAAATCAAACTCTCTGCAATTTACAATTGAACGAACGCACTTACATAATCCATGATTACTACTAGTAATATCCTCTATTTACTACATAAAATCATGTTATTGAACAAGAACAGTACTTACTAAAATATAAATAATTATAATTAAATAGATGTGATGTTTATTTCATTTTTACAATCATAATTAAAATTATTAGAAAGCTGTGATAAAAGTTGTGTACTTGCCGGCATTATATGAGTGGGGTAATCCTCTTCTAACCTTTGTCTTAACCACAGAAAATCCTGATACCTCCTTCGCACATTGTATTCCGAGTTGTCAAACTGCCCTCTAGTTGTCTAGAAAATGAGATCAACATTTTTTATCATGGCAATAGGATATTGTTTTTGAGAATTTACTTTGCAACTAAAAATGGCTTCGGCTTCAGTGGTCAACTTTTGTGTCTGACAAAAAGAAATCCTAGGAACATGAGGAGAAAGAGGGGGGTTCCCCTGTACCTCTTACATCCCCTCACCCTTCCCCCCCCCTCCCAAAAAAGGGCTACCCTAAAATCTCAAGATTTAAAAATTTGGGGGGTTGACAGCTCAGTGTGTCAGAAACAAAATGGAGCATATGGACTTGGATTGGGTTTATCATCAGAGTGCCCTTCAAGCAAACTACCAAAGATTGTCTATGCTCATCATCATCATCATCATATTTGGTTTTACATCCGTTTTACATGCTGGCATGCATTGGACGGTTTTCAGAAAATTGAATTCCAAGCTAAACTATCTCTAGCCAGGTCTTTGCTAACTCTTCTTTCTCTCAAATCAATCTTTATCACTTCTTCCATTGATTTCTTTGGCCTTCCTCTACCAACTGAACCTGACATGTCAACTGCTCTGCATCTGCTTACCCAGAAACTCTTGTCCATTCTCTCAATGTGACCAAATCCGTGAAGTATCCTGTTCTGAACACATCTCCCAACACTTTCCAGATTTAATCTTCCCCTGAGTTCATCAGATCTAAGTCTGTCCTTGAGGCTGACATTGAACATCCATCGTATCATTCGCATACCATTTCTCTCCATGCAGCACATATCCTCAACCCTTACTGGCCAGGTCTCACTACTATACATCATCACATTGCATACACACACCTGATAAACTCTTCCCTTGGTTGACAGTGGTAATGCTCTGCTGGTCAGTAATGGCAGAAGTTCCCTTAACTTACTCCATCCACTTCTAACTCTTGCTATCACACCAGCACTGACTCCTCCTTGTGCTTCAATCGTATCTCCAAGGTAGCAAAACCTCTGAACAACCTCCATTGCCTGTACATCCAAGAGTACTTTCTCCATGTTTGAGTTCTATGCTGCTTGCATCAAATGCAAGTGACATTAATTTAATGGAGCCGAAACCAATTGTGGAATTGCATGCAATTTAGAAATCCTGCTGATGAACAGTAACTATTTTGCTATTTTTTTTCCAGCAACATTCTAGTTATGTCTGTTCCGATATCTATACAAAAATGAGCAAGACCAAAGGAAATAACTTTATGGAGGTGACCCGTTAAAAAGAACATGGTTTTGCCTAGAGTAAAATGGAACAATTTGCTAGAAACAGGGGGCAGATGATGTGCTTTGGTGATGGCCTTGGGTACCACAAAGAGGATTAACTAACTGTAACATACCTTTGTTGAAACATTATAACTGACGTATCCGCCAACATGTTTTTCAGGATCATGAACTAACACAGAGAGATCTTTTAAATCTGATGGGGCCTCACGATCTTCGATACTCATTGAGCTCATGAGAGCTGAGTTGGTTTGTTCTGGAGTTGAGTCTACATCATCTACCTCCTGAAAGAAATTCTATAAGGAGAAGAAGATATAGTAATAGACATGTTTTTATTAAAAATTAAATTTCAGCAATGAATACATGTAATTACTATAAATTCTTGAAGTTAACTTAATTTCATAGACATCACAAAAAAAAATCATTTCATCATCATTGTTACTATTGTAATAATTGTAGTTCTACGTAAGATGCAAGTGGAGAAGGAGAGCAAGAGTGCTGGTTTGGAGAAGGAGGTTGCCTTGAATCAAGCGAGATGGAGAGTGGGAATTTGAGAGATTGCTGTTAGAGTGGGGTAAATCCAGCCACCTTCGTTTATGGGGATAAACCCAGATCAAAATTGGATTGATTTACTATTATCATTGCCATGAATAAACAGTTAAACTTCATCGACTTCTACATAGACTTTTCACAAAAGAATAGGAGCCTTAAACATTAAAAATTACTGGTTATTACTGTTTTGCCTATTGGTTTTCCTTACTTTACTAACATTGCTCAGTTACTGTGCTCACTTAGTGGATGGCTCCACCTAAATTGTTTTTCAATTGGTACAGGATTTAATACGAAACCAGGCCAGCATATTTCACAGAAATGATTGTTTCCGGTTACGTGTTGGTTCAGTGATGGCAAGATGACGGAACCGAAAAATGGTTTCCGATGGCGATATGTGCAGAATCAGTTGTTTAAATTTGGAAAAAATACAATAATGACTACTGCAAAGTGTTAACGTATTGAATATAACCAACACAAGAGTGGAGTTCAGATAGCTATTTAAATATACTGAATAAATAATTTAAGTTATCAATTTCCAAAAGTATGTAATGTTTGCTTACTAAAAATATATTTATTATAAAAGTCCAGCCCTACTTTTTTATACTCTCCTTTTTTTAAAAAATAGTTTCTCATGATCAAAATTTTCAGAACCAAAAAGTGGTTTCTGACAGTTTCCCATTAATCTAATAAACAGAACCGAAAACTGGTTTCCGAAAATTTCTGAAATCTCTAGGCCAAACCAATTAATATATAATTGCACACTATTTAGGTATCCTGCTGATGAACAGTAACTGTTTTACTAATTATTTTCAGCAGCATTCTAGTTATTTCTGTTCAGATATCTATTTGAAATTGTGAGTTCTCCAACTTTATATTATTACATAGTTTCTTATATTTTGGGTTGAGAGCTAATCCATCAAAGCTGCTAATCCGTCATTATCCCTCAAAACTATTATTGCATGAGTTTGACAAACACTTCCTAATCTCACTCAGTGCTATAGCTTTTCGAGGCAAAATGTCGTTCACTGATTTAGCCTCGCTTGGACCACGTTCTATGTTGATCGATCAGGTTTTAACACCTTGTGATCTTTGGTGCAAAGCCTTGTCATTTTCTTCGCGATCAACCAAGTGGAGAAAGCAGAGGGTTTTTTTTTCTCTACTGATACCCCAATCACTGTATTGTATTTTTCAGTAATGGAAGAATTTCTCTGACAAGAATAAAACAATTAATCAGAAAAACTAATGCGGACAGATTTCGACGTTTCGATGACATCCTTGTTTTTATCAAGAAAATGAAGAAAATTTGTTTGTTGAAATATTATGATGAACATCACATACTTTGTTCTGATTCTAGAAGCTCAAACATATCATGTGATCTCATCGTGCAAGGCGCTTATGCACAAGAAATTGATCGAAGGTTTTGTTGTACTTTTTGTGCACTCTAATATTACGATTATTGATGACATAATATGGAAGACAGCCCTCTTAAAAAAAAAATTAAAAAATGCTCCTTCCAATGGGAAAAAAGAAATCACTCAACTCTTTGCTCTACAATTCTCTGTGATTGACAACTGAATGAATGCACTTACATAATCAATGATTATTACTAGTATAATTTATGTTATTACTTGGCTAATTCCTAAATTCTGATTAGTACATGAATATGTCTAGTAAGTAAATTATAACAAACATTACATATATTAGAAAAAAATTAATAATTTTTGTATATTTAACAATATTTACCAAGAGATTCTACACAATCAGTAACAGAATAAAAGCAAAGTTTGGGTGCACCAATTTCCGGAGATGTGCGTCGATGTTCGTGATTTTGATGATGAATGGTGTAAACTTGCCAAAAATGAGCAAATGTCTCCAACATATTTTTTAAAATAGAATTTTCAAACTGATTAAATCACGCAAATCCAAAAATTACTACTTTGAGATCTTTTACCTTATTCAGAAACTATTAATAAAACTAATAACGCCTACAACTTAAATTTTAAAAGAAAGTTGGGAATTTCAAATTCAAACGTCTGTCTTCGACAAGATATCGGCAGTGCTGTTAATAATCTTAAGTCATATTGTCGAGCACAGTTTTTTCCTAATCCCCTTGTTTTAACGGCGTTTAAGTGATTTTTATAAATATCACGTAAAATATATTATGCTTTAAGTACATACCTCTGGCGAGGTGTCACTAACGTGGCCATTTTCGACGTCTGTTGTTTCGACTTTGGTCAAGTCATTTACCACCTCCTCCGCCATCTTGTGATTTGAGACGATCAGTGTGCTCAGAACAAATGACGTCATACACTATATGTTCGTTTTTGTTTCCACGGATTCGAGCTGTAATGCTTTTCGTGAAAAATATGAACAGTATTTCATAACAGCAGTAAACCTTTTCTTAGAGAAGAAATCGCTGCTTGAATTTTTGCTTAACCCAGGGTTAAAGCTATCCAGCCTTTGAACAATCATAAATAATGGCAATCCGAACTGTAATATGTACGACTTCGCGATTCGAGAGCGTCAAGATTTGCAAAAGAAGGATGGTTACAGGTTAGAAATACTTTCAAACAAAAAAAAAGATTGAACGAGCTAAAACTAAAAGATTAATGGAAGATCAAAACAGGAAGGTTGGTGCTTACAAAATATATTTTACATCTTTAGAAGAACTAATTTGTTAGAAATAGTAAGGAAATCCCCACTCTATCTCCACTAAAATTTGTGTTTACAGTACTTAGTTTTCAACAAATACGTGTGGTTCGTCGGTGGGGTAAAAAAAGTAAAAACAATTCGGCTATTAAGTCTTTTGCGTGCATAATATTTAACATATGTAGCTTTATTTTCAACTTGGTGTTTTTAATTTTTACCGTAAATTTATTACTTTGTTAACTAGCAGAGTTCGCGGGCGGGCGGGCGTGATTGGCGCAGTTGGTAAGATCTCTGCCTTCCAACCACAAGGTCCCCGGTTCGATCCCCGGCTATGCCAAGAATTGAACTAATT
>JAOBBB020241957.1:0-11307 GCA_025331005.2 Zoanthus gigantus | reverse complement strand
TGCAGGATCACAAAAACGACAGGGCGCTGGAGGAAAACAACAGGGCGCACAGAAAAACGATAGGGCGCTGCGCCCTGCCGTTTTGGCCTAGCTAGAACACTGGATCTACAAAGTAATCACTTAGTAAAGAGAAAATGGTAATTCAACTAGAATCACATTCAGTCTGATGAATGACAGCAGTCAGAAACATCGGTTTTTAAAAATTTTTTTTCACTACAGTGTTTAACTAAACTAATGAATTGAATTTATCCCATATAACTGTTTAGAAAAGAAATAAGTCTTACTAGATGATGAATTTTCATTTTTATTTAGATAAATGCACTTTTCAAAATCAATTTTTAAGATAACTGGAACTCTGACTAACTTGATAACAAATCAGTTAAAATCCGTGAATTACGAGGTTCACTAGCCTGACTCCATGTCTTTAAGGTAACTGTGTGTACCCTCTACGAGTTCAGTGTATACAGTACAGTACATGTTGTCAGTGCAACTGCTGTAAGTTTAATACTCTGTTTGACAGTTTGCTTGTAAACCTCCTATTGTGTACCCCCAACATACGCCACCATGTTTGACAAATGAATATTTTAATAATACCCAGAATGCTTTGGACCATAATACATTCTAACTCCCCTCTTCCGAGTTGGGATTTAAGTGAATAAAACAACTCTGGAACAAACTGAACAAAAAATAAACAAGCTATATAATATCAACAGTTCATGAACTACTTTTTAAAGTCACTCAGGTATTTTGCTGTTTTTACTGTCCAACCCAACCGGGGTGTTCTCAATTCTTGACTGCTGTTGGTTGACTGACTTAAAGCTTCTGCACTCAGATTGATACAGTAGGTGGCATTGCAGCCTCATTGTGGTCTGGCGGGAGCTGCCATGCTGATTGGAGTCCTTGCTACTCATACTGTCGCTGCTGGTTGGTTCTTGAGAATTTGACCTGTTCAGTGACTGGTTGGTATGGGATGAGGCCAATGCTGTAGACAGTTCGACCATAGCTTTTGTGGGAAGTCGGCTCGCATGTAGTTGTCTGCAAATTCAACGGTACTTGCATGTAGTAACTTCAGGTGTCTGAATCACATACGACCTGGGTTAATGGTGTTTGTACAACACCTTTGCAGGCTCCAATTTCTTACTTCGCTACACCATGACTGCTTGCCATTTTGAAGGGATGGTAATTCTTTGTGACAGTGTTGTCATATTGCTGTTTTTCTTTCTCTTTTCTTTTCTCTAACACCTGTTTCACTTTGATCGAGTGCTGCAGTTGTTGGGAGCATGGTCTTAAATCTGCGCCCATCACAATTGAGGTGAAGAGATACCGAGTCCCTCTAATGATGTATTTCTGTAATTTAAAAGGGCTTGATATGGAGAGATTTTACAGTTTGGGTTCCTTGCTCTGCTTCTCCATTTGCTTGCGGTTAATGAGGACTGGACGTAGTGTGCACAAACCCATACTGCCTCGAAAACTCAGCAAATTCTCCACTTCCAAACTGCAGCCCATTGTCACTCCTTAACTCATCCAGGATGCCTTGCCATGCAAACTCGCTCTTGAGATAACTGATAGCGTTTTTACTAGACAGATCATCTAGTTTGTGAACTTCAATCAACTTTGAATAGTAGTCGACAGTCAATAGATAGGTTGTGTTCTTGTATTCAACAAGGTCGGCACCAACTTTGGCCCATGGTCTTTCAGGTGCTTCTTGTATTATCATTGGTTCTTTGGCATTTGTCCTCTGATATTGGCTGCAGGTACTACATCTAGCCACTTGTTCTTCTATCTGAGAGGACATATCTGGTCAGAACAGCACACCACGTGCTCACTGTTTGCACTCAACAATCCCCTAATGAGATTCATGAATCTTCTTCAGCATCTGAGATCTTAGAGCATGAGGCACAATATGTTTATGTCCTTTAATAACCATCTATGCACAAATTTCCTCTCTGTAGGTCCAGTATGGTCTTATATTTGCTGGCAGTTCTATTTTGGTTCTTGACCATCCATCCAACACTGTGCTTGCAATACTTGCATCACTGTATCTTCTGCCGTTGCATTCTTGAATTCCGCAAATTTATCTGGTGACAGGAGCAGGTTCACAGTTAAACTCACCTCATTGACTTCTAGATCTGGTATTAGAGTTTCTTTCATCTCTCGCAAGTATGCCCTACTATGGGCATCTGAAGCATGCATCTCTACTCCTGGCTTGTATTCAACTTTCAGGTCATATTGATGAAGTGAAGGCGAAGTATGTAAGTAGATATGTTCTAATGGTTTGTGAACATATTGAACTTCTACTAATTAACCCGAAGATTTACCAGTTGGTGAAACATATACCATCGCCAGTGTTTCTTTGTCGATCTGTGCATATCTCTGTTGAGTAGGAGTCAAGGCTCTGGATGCAAATGCAATTGGCTTGTCTTCTTGAAGAATTACTACTCCAAGGCCTTTGGAACTAGCATCAACTGCCATTAAAACAGGCTTGCCTGGGTCAAAGTATCCAAGAACTGATGTACTGGAGGCACCGACATTGGCCATATTTGGCATGAATTTGGCTAAATACTGCATAAAGCCTACTGCAGGAATGTTCTGAGTTCCTTTACGTTCTGTGGTTGTTGCATTTGTTGAACTGCACGGATCTTCTCAGGGTCTGGCTTAAGTCCTTCTCGAGTGAGTTGGTGTCCTATGTAAGATGTGGCACTTTTCAAGATTTACCTTGAGTTTCACCTCTTCAGCTCGATTTAGAACCAGCTTGCGCCTTGCCTTCATGCTCCTTGATGTTTTGTCCCTAAAGGAGGACGTCGTTCAATATCTTTAAACAACTGTGACATCGACCTCTGAAAGATTTCTGATGTGGACTTGATGCCGAAAGGGAGTCTGGTGAATCTGTATCTGCCAAACAGTGTATTAAAGGTGCAGAGTTTCAAGCTTTCTTCTGTTAGCTTCATGTGCCAGAAACCAGACTTTGCATCAAAGGTAGAGAACACATTGACACCAAGAATTTCTGCCACTATTTCTTCAATGGTTTTCATTGGAAAATGCTCCCTTTTAATAGCTAGATTTAGATCTTGTGGGTCAAAACAGATTCTCACTTTGTTGGGTTTAATCACAGTTACTATACTTTGGACCCAGTCAGCTGGTTTAATATGTCGCACAATAACTCCTACAGCTTCCATTCGGTCTAGTTCCTCTTTCACTCTGCCTTTGATGGTTACTGGTACTTTTCTCGGGGGGTGTACTACTGGTGACACTGTTGTGTTGATTTTGATATCATGTTCTCCTGGGAGGCAACCTAAGCCCTTGAACAACTCTGGATATTCTTTAATCAATTCTGACTTTGTGGACTGGTCAGTGTTTGCAACATTTGGTACTGTCACATTTCTACTGCTGTTATTTGTAGGCAGTGACGGCTGAGTATTGTTGGATTCTATGGCATGTATACGCTGTATCAGGCCCATCTCTGTGCAAGTGCTAGCACTTAGTACAGCTATTACTTCACAGTTTACAATGTGAAGCTTGGCAGGACATTGTTTACCTTTGTGCACACATGATAGAGTGACAAAGAGTGACAATTTCTTCGACACCAATAAGGTGACCAGAATAGGACTTCAACTGCGCAACAGGCTTTTCTGGATTCCTACTGACTTTCAACTGATTAAAAATGCTAAGGGGCATAACATTACACTTTGAACCAGGGTCCAACTGAAATCTGACTAGTTTCTGATGGACTGTCATTTCTTCATACCATTCACTTGCATCAACAACATTAACAGTCTCAATGGAACCAACATAAAAGTCATCATCACTACTGTTTTCTTCAACATAATTTACTTCTTTTTCTGGCTTAGACTTGCAAACCATGGCAAAATGGTGAAGTTTAAAACATTTAGAACATTTTTTCCATGTGCTGGGCACTGGTTACGCTTGTCATAATTTAATTCACACTAAAACAATAATTTCTTTCCCTCCCCTGTTGACCATAGTTCTCTGAGGCATTTTGCTGCGTTTTGATTCATTTTCTTTACAGTTTAATCCATGGATTTCTACTGTACGATCTTCGCCAACCATGGTTTGCAATTTTTGCCTGTGCTAATTCGTGTAGGTACAAGCTATGTCTATCGCTTGTTCTAGTGTTAACTCTGAGTTAGCTAAAGCTAAATCCTTTACAAGCGAAGTGGCCCATGGAGCCGGCACTTATCTCCGGTTTCTGTAGTGTTAAGTAGATAAGGATCTTTGACTCCCCCTGGATGGGATCCTAATCAATCGCAAGTTAGCTCCCAGCAGACGCTGGTACTCATTTACCTACCCCAGAAGGATGGAAAGCTGAGTTAGCTAAGGAGGGAAAGAAAGTTGCACAATTATCTTCAAATCTTGGCAGAGCCAGGGATTGAACTGGGGACCTTGTGGTCGGAAGGCAGAGCCCTTACCAACTGCACCAAGGGACAGGTAGGGACCTGTTAACTCTGGACCCTCCTGAGTAAGTTTTTCTCTTACTTTCTGTGAATGACACCCAATGACAACTCTGTCTCACACCATGTAGGTTTTGTACCCACAATCTTTTACTAACAACTTCAGTTTGGTCAGACATTGTTGAATCGATTCATTCTCTTGTAATTTTTTTTGTGGAATTTGTACTGGCGAAAACATGGTTTGATTTTAGCTTCACACAGGTTTTCATAATACGTGCTGAGTTTCTTTGACTCATTGTCTGTGAGTGTCCATGTGTTGTATATATATCACAGCCTTTTTCCCCTACCCAAATCATTAGGTAATTACCCTGTTCGTCTTCTTCCTTACCTCAGAGTGGGCCTCCAAACATGAATTTACAGTGCTGGTTGACCAATCACCATGCTCCAGGTTACGTCACCACTTGACCAGTCCATTTTTAGATGACTTGTGTTGGTGGTGATTTTTCCGTTCATAATCTTTCAATCTTAATTTTAAATCCTTTCATTCTTATTTCTCATTAATTATATCCATCAATGGCCTTCACTGGAGGCAATAACTGGAGATTACCTCTGCCACCATGTTGTGTACACTCAACATATGCCGCCATGTTTGACAAGTGAAAATTCTAATAATACCCGGAACGTTTTGAACCATAATACATAACATTTGAATTCAGTACCCTAGTCAACTCAACCTTGATACTTAGTAAAATAACGCTAACTTGATGACATTAATCACCTATCCTCTAACTAATAGTTGAGTTTAATAGTCTATAGTACATGTAACTCAACCAGTCCTACAGAATAAAGCTCTAACCTGAAGACAAATCACTTACCCTCGGTGTGTTGCAAGGTCAAAAGCCACACTTAAGCCTTGCTGGCCTGCTTTGATGTTGTTTTTGTAAAATTTATTGCTTTCTTCAACTGTGCTAAAACCTGCATACTGTTGAAGAAAGAAAAAATACTTCTTACAGGTGTAGCAGTACAGTTGTTTAATTAATATACATATCTTGATGTACAGATTTTTGTAAAAAAAAAAAAGAAGACAAGAAAAGATGTTGCCCATTAGAGCAACATTTGAGAATAACTATGTGAATTAAACATGATTTTTAATTCCTTCACCTCCATAATTTTTATATTAATCAATTCCATTTTGTTACTTAAAAATCAGACTTTCCTTCTACTTTCTTTCCAGCTGTCAGACTCTTAAAATAATTTATCAATAATAGTTAAAATTTATGTTTAATACAACCTGCCTGCAACTGAGCAATTTTCAAATTCAAATTTTAAAGAGCTGATAAATCAAACATAGTGCAGACTATAAAACTGAAAAAATGGTAACGATGATGATTCCATTTTTCATCCACTATGATTCCCATGAACAGAAGTGGCTGGGAGGCATTGCCTTCACGACTTCTTGCCATCTTGCTCACTTCTCTCCACATCTGTAACCACTAAATTGTACTGTCATTTTCCTTAGATCACATTCACATCTCTTAGATACTTTCATTTGTTAGCTTTGCCAATCAATACGAAGTCAAACTCAATTTTTGTCTCCCACTCTGAATGCAGGAGGCAACTACGGCAGCAAGAGGTGAAGGTTATGGAACTTGTTGTATGCCAATGACCTAGTGACACTGGCTGAATCAGAAGAGGAGGCAGTTAGGAAATTTGGTGTGTGCAAAAAAGAGATGGAAACTAGGGGATTAAAGGTATTAAACATAAGTAAGACCAAGTTGATGGATAGCTAACCTGCTGTTACTGTAGGCCAGAAAGGGGATGGTACCCATGTGGGGTTTGCCATATTGTTCTGAAGCGAATGGGTGAGTTACCTGTCTACAGTGTTAAGCCTGAAAATGGTGGAAGTAGTCGTACCCTCCACCACAACTTGCTCCTGCCTTTGGCAGCTATCCCTATTGAGATCCCAACACCTGGTAACAACACCAACAGATGGTGGCGGCACCTACCCACTATTCCCGGAGTATCTGGCAGGACTCCCCAGCAGCAGAGGATTAAACTTCCACTTCCCCCATCCAAGGAGACAGGGCAAGTCTTGAAGAAGACAACGAGCAAGATCTTGACCCTTTAACCCTGATGCCAAGGAGTTCCACCCTACACCTTCCACAATGCGAGGGGGGAGTGTGGAAGCAGATGGGGACAGTGGGCAGCGAGTCCCATACCACTGCCAGACCCTGTCCTTGCTCAGCCACCAGAAGATGATGGGCCACCAGAACCAAGGTAGGAAGGCACACAATGCACTAGTTCAGGATGCCTGAGTCGCAAACCTTGGCGACTAATTAATGAACTCTAATAAACTGTGCTGAACATTTTGTTTGGTTTCAACATACTGTAGAACAATTGTTTTTTTAATGTTAACAGTTTTGAAGTTTGTTGCCATTACTGAAATGTCAAGACGCCGTTTCCCTAAAGGGGGTGGAATGTGCCAGTACGTTGTGCCAGGCACTCTGCGTCCTGGGAGAAAACTTGAATACATTGAGTACCCTCTAGTGGGATAGAAAAAAAGCATGAGTAAAGAGTTTTGTTGTGGTTTTTGAAGTCGGTGAGATAGATTTTCCTCATTGAACTTGTGTGATTTGATCCCAACTACTACAAAGGCATGAAGGCAATGGCTACAAAGTGAATCTGGTTACCTCTGTTTATGGGGATCACATCAAATGAAAATCGACTCATCATCAACAACACAAATAAACCATAAAATAATTGTTAAAAAATTGCACACAATATGCACAAAAATTTTTGCATAATTCTAGCAGCCTTGATAATTTAAAAAGAAACATAGGCTACAAAAATTTGTTAAAAGGTGTTTATAAAAAAACATTGAAACTGATCTAGTTAAAAATTTTTGGACACATACATGTAATTATTGTTAAAAAACTGAATTTTCGACTGCAACTGCAGTCTTCATCAGAGTAACTAAAATATGCTGTTCGAGTGTAATATATTGCTAAAACTAAATTAAGAAGTTACTTTTTCCCCTGGGGCTTCAATAATGTCTTATAGACAGAAGGGAATGGCTTCCGCTCGTTCACCGAATTTTTGTCCATTGTGGAGTGCCACGATTCCAAAAAGATTCTTTTGTGCCAATTATTGACATTCTTTTCTAAAATTTCCACATAGCTAGTGTCAATGTCATGGTCAGTGGTAATGGAATGTAATGTAATGGAAGTTAAGAATTAGCTTGTAACACGGGCTTAAAATTGGATAGAACGCACAAATTAAACGTTCTAAAGTAGATTTTCGCAATTTTCTTAACTATAGATTTATATACTGTAAGTCTTCTCGCATTCCATTGTCTACTTTGGGTAGCTCCAAGCGCTGAAAAAGCGCCTTTTATATAAATGTTATATCAACAATATTAGAAAGAAATAAAAGCAGCAATGAAAACGTCTGTGTGATGCTTCGAAGAGCCTACACCAGTTTTAAGAATAACAAGGTTGGGATTTGCTCAAAGATTGAAAATAAGCGAATAAAAACACCGGCACTTTACTGTATTTAATAATCACAGATGATTCTTGCAAGTTGATCGATTTCAAACCGGGTGCTTTCGTGAATGTGATGTTGCGTTGCTGTTTCAATCGAAACAGTTAGAAAAATTTGTAAGTTTATTTGCAGTCCGAAAAGTCAGTTTAAATTCTTTTTACCACGTTGCAAAACTTATAAATTTACCAAATCGCGTGCTTTCAACATTTTTAACATTCACTGAGTTTGCAATCGCATTCTTTTTCGACCAATCACAATGTAGAAAAGGCTGCAACAGCCAATCGGAACCAGGGAAAATAATGATATACATTGTTACTTTTTTTAAAAATATATTATTCACAAATATGTAAACTGCAAATTCTAAAGAAAATGGACAAGAAAGAACTGTTTAAAAACAATTATGATCATTCAAATCGAATACTATTATTTTTTAATTAAACTATTTTGGTCTGAAACCATTTTTGGACTTAAAATCAAACTCGCACTTATGTATCGATCAATTTGAAACTTCAACATGCCCCCATTCCCGGGCAACCCTCGGGCATTTTAATTTTTTGAAATCGCTGTTGGTCAAATTCCCGGACCCCGGGATAAGATCGCTGGTCAAATGCCTGGCCAGATGAAAAGAGTTTAGTTCGATTTCAGATGTCCCATGCCCGGGACAAGAACAAAATGGGTTTTTGCTGATATTTTCTTTTAATTTAACGGCTGTAATTTTTTTACTCATAAGACGGTTTTGAAATGTGTATTAAATAATCAAAGTAACGCTGAACATTAAACTTTAACATAATACACAGCTCACTGAACAGCTGAACTTTTTTATGCTGTATGTATAATCAAAATGCTAGTGAAGCCTAAAGACACTTAAATTCATCATAGGAAAAGAATACATGCAATTTAAAATTTCGTTGCCTTTCAAATGTCCGGCCCTCCACCTCCCTTTGGTTCAAATTCCTGGCCCCAAGACACTTCCTAACGTCAAATTCTCGGCCCCCGGAAAAGGACTGCTGTCAATTGCCCGGGGGGATGTTAAGGTTCGAATTGATCGATGCATTAGTGCTCGTTCAATTTTAATCTTACGCGTTCTTGTCACACCAAATTCCACTACACCTAGACATCTTTTGGTTTATACTTTTTTGTCTGCATTAAAATTAGTCTCACTCGCATCGTTTGGTAAAAGATGTTCTTTTGATTTTCTATCTTGTGGACTAGGCTTTTGAGGCTAATTTTAATGCAGAGAAAGATTATTTTAAAAAAGTAAAACGTTGCCATTTACGAAATAGCCCGATAAATCAGAGTTATGAATACTCTCACAATAAAATCACAATAAAATTTAAGTACTTTATTTTAAAAGTGGAAATTATTTAATTTTTTGTTTTTATGATTTTAATTTTATTATATTCTCTTATGAATATGATTGCGGAGTGCGTAAGTTAAAAACAATTCTAGTGCAATTTTAGCCCGAAGGCGAAGTCGTCAAAGTATGAACGATATATACAAGCTTCAACAGAAATTTTAAATGAATTTGTATCTGAAAAGCAACTTTGGACACACGACCGTCTTTTCCGTTCTCAAAAAGAATATCGGACTTCTTGCAAAAAAAGCTATGTTTGTTTTGTTTCATGTCTAACATTTTGTTGCTCACAGCACGTTTAGTGTTTCTTCATTCCCATTGGTTAGTTTTTGACAGCTCCGCTTTCGACTGCTCCAAATGAAAATTACTTCTACTATGTGTGCTCTAAGTTTTTTTGTGTTAAGTAGCCCATTCGTAACTGTGTTTTTAGCTTTAAAACTTGGTATTTTTGTGTTTTTTTTGTTTTAACTCGACTTTACAACGATACATTTTTAAAAAATGAAGAAGTGTTTAAATGACCGGCAGTCGGTAAGGTGACTCAAAATACTAAATCAGTAAATGGCCACCATTTCGATTTTTGTTCTAAAAATAATGGTTTTAGAAACTGAAATTACCATCGAATGGTTTTATATCGACAAAGAAGCGTCAAGTGATTCAGAAGCCTCTGTAAGAAGTGAAAATTGTTTCTTAGTTTACGCCAGGCACCACTGTATCAGTGTATGTAGTGAAGCTCGCTTCCGGTCAAGAAACTCGATACACTAAATGGCCGGCAGTTCAAATAATTTTTTTTTCCAGAAACGTATTTAAGGTAATACATATTGGATTGTAATGCGATTGTAATGCATCTTTCATCGATAAAGAGTGATTAAAAAACATTTTGAAAACCGATTTGTTATTTTATTGACTATCTAAAGCTTGGTTTTCACCAGCTACACAAGCACAAGCGCAAGCCTGACAAACGCCAAAAAAGGCAATTGTGCCAGGTGAAAACAAACGCTGACCATCATAAGCACAAAAATCGTATAGCGCAAAGTGTTTACCAGTTTCAAGGCTTTCAACAGCATCGGTCTTTAAATTTCAATAAGGAAGAACTGCAAATCATTCATGTTATCTTACGTAATGTCCTTTTCTGGCCAAGTTGAGTCCACGCGCGATCGTGTTTATTTTGTATTTCACTTTTTTTGTGTTTGAAATATTTACACTCTTTCCATACAAGACTCGCCAGTAACGAACAACCTCGGAAAACTTTTCTTCAAAGTTTACAGCGACGGCCTCCGCCATTTTATTGAAATGCTAAGACGTGGGGGAAACCGTAGCGAGCGTTATAATAGGTGCAGACATAGCCTAATGTAGTACGTTTCCTTAACGCAAGCACAAGAATAAGCACAAGAGAAAGGAAATTTTTTATCCTTAAGCTTGTGTTGCGCCGTTTATGCTTGCGTCGAGGCCATTTTAACGGTGAAATAAGAGCTGTTGTGCTTGCGTTTGTGCTTGCGCTTGTGTTTGTGTCGCTAGTGGAAATCAGGCTTTATAACAAATCTCCTTGTATTTATCATACGGCCACATTAGACTTCCACTGCAGTGTGCCTGGCGTATTTACTACGAACCGATTTTCATCGGCTTCTGAATCGCGAATTGAAGATTTCATTGATCTGAACTTTGATCGAAAATGAGTGGCGCCTCTTACGTCGACCTTTAGGATGACGGGAAAATTATGGGATAGAGAAGACCTCGTGGTATTAGCTGGCATATTAGCGTATTAAATGTCGTTCTTAGTTTGTACAGTACAAACAAAGGTGCCACTAAGGATACTAAGAATTGTATTGGCTGTAATATTTCAACTGACATTTAGCGTCTGGGAGCTAACCTGCAGTGGACTAGTTTCCTGTTCAGGGGGAATTGAAGACTCTCGTCCGCTAAACACTAAAGCTAAGCTAAATCCTTTACGAGCCTAGTGGCCCATGGAGCCGGCGCTTATCTCCGGTTTCTGTAGTGTTAAGCGGA
>JAOBBB020241956.1:0-20162 GCA_025331005.2 Zoanthus gigantus | reverse complement strand
AAAATTTTAAAAAATAATAAAACCCATTTAAAATAAAAAACCCCCAAACAAAAAAAAAAAAAAAAAAAAAAAAAAAAAAAAAAAACTAGAACCTTTCCCTTTCTCGCAGGTAGCAGAGATGACTAAGAGTCAATTTTAGTAAAATGCACCACCCCCTGGGGACAGATTATTGTTCAAAATTCATTCATTCACTCACCTATATCCCTGTTTGCCCCGGGCTCCATGAGGTGGGGGGTTCCTTTGACTAGTGCATTACGTTTTCAAGGTTGAGACTACAAATTATTTGTTCAGGCAACATAATTATGATACCCTCTCTTTAGCGCAGTATAAAAGTAGTATATTGATTGGGATTTTGTTCGGGTTTTCAAAAATACCTAGTTAAAACGTTTTTAGCAATATTTGAAAACATTGCAGTGACAATAATCCAGACAGCCTAAACTTCATGATATACTTGAATCCCATAAAATCAATACGAATTTCTATGTTAACTTTCGGTTTTGCAACTTTTTATGATTAGCTATGGCCTAATGTTCCCTAAATATGCACAGAAATAATTTAGAAGCAGATACACCCCTCTATTTTTCATTTAGACTATGCCATTCAAAAGCAACTTCACTCATCTTGGTAATTCCCTAATGAAATCCGAATACATGTAATATTTTGGAGTATTTATCGTTCCCTCCCGTCCCCTATGTTTGTCTTCGGTTGAATATCTACCGCATATCTTTTGTTGAAACTAAAGACGAAATAAAATTATTAATTTTTTTTCTTTTCTTTCTGAATTGAAATCACTTAAAAGTAGATTAGAGGTCTAATTGTTCGGTTATAAGTCAATAATAAACTTACTTGCAGTCGCAAAATTAGCTGATGAGGAGCCCAGCTCACAAAACGGTGTCGATTTAACCGCTAGGTTTGCAACGCCTGCCGTGGCACGATCCAACTCTTTGCTGAAATCATTGACCAAATCCATTCTTTTTCTAAACGAATCGCTGCTATTGAAGCACCTTACGCTTTATAGCAATAACTAAAACAAAGAATGAATCAAAATATCTTCGAATATGGCGCCAAGCTCTGGGACCTCAACAGAATATAATTTCCGCAGTAGACAAATTCGTACCCAGGACCATCTTGGGTGAGCTTACCGGCCAAAAATGTACGTGAGAGTGTGAGAGCTCTCGAGCTCTCTATTACTTTAAATTTTTTTTTTAATTTTCCGACTAAAAAACACTGCGAAAACTATAATTTTTTTACGTAACAATAACTACGTTGCTTATTTCAGTTTCTATCCCATAAAATCTTCACAACTTTTTGTTTTTCATTTAAGAAATAAACATTTTTATTAGTCTTCGTGCCTTCATGGCCTAGAATAATGAGTAAAATAGAATGCAAGGCTGGAAAACTACTTTGAAATTAATTTGTCAGTAAACCAATATGAGCAAGAGCTCGGACTAAGCCAGCAACTTTAACCTTAGAGAGCTGTTTCGTCCTTATTGGGACTCGTCAGTACGGTGTAAAGGGCAATAATAAAAAGCCAGCCAAAGGACGAAACAGCTCTCTAAGGTTAAAGTTGATGGCCTAGCCCGAGCTCTTGCTCCTATTGGTTCACTGACAAATTAATTTCAACGTAGTTTTCCAGTCTTGCATTATATTTTACTTATGTTTCACCGGCACATTTTGTGGCTGGTTGATCTTGGTTGGCATTTTGTTCACGGTATTCATCATTTGCAGCCTAGAATGATAAATGAATGGCTGATGTATTACGTACAAATTAACTTTTACAGTGAACCAATATGAGTAGGAGTTCGGGAAAAGCCTGCATCTGCAACGGCAGACAGCTGTTTGTCGATCCTTTTTGGGACTCGTCTTGAGATTTTAGGGTAGCATTTTTTGGGTGGGGGAGGGTGAGGGAATGTAAGAGATACAAGGGAAGCCCCCCTCCTCTTTCTATTCTTAGGATTTCTTTTTGTGAGACACAAAAGTCGACCACTGAAGCCGAAGCCATTTTTATTTACAAAATAAAGCCACGTACATAAGTATAACGCAACTTCGCGCCCTTTATTAGGTAACTTTGGTTGACAAACAGAAACATGGGTTTTCCCGGCAAGACAACATGTTACAACTTGCGCGCCTTTTGCAAGCTAACCTGTCCACGATTGGCTGAGGACATATAAACAAGTTTTTCCTCTAAGACAAAAGCAGACAGAGATAGCGACAAGCCAGTGTTTGTGTTCGTCAAGAATATTTTTTCTATTCATGGTGTTTGGTGTTTTTATTGTGAAATTACAAGCAATGATTTTTGCCATGCACAAAGTTTTGAAAAACTCCGTTTGTGTTACTAAAAATCCTAAAAAATCGGGAGATTCGAGCCATCATGCGGGAGAGTTGACGGCTATGGGTCTAGCGAGCAGAGAATAAACTGCCAAAACCGAGGGGAACGATTGGGAGAATTCGAGAGCAGATCAGTGAATACTCGAGACACAGTCGAGGGCTTTCACATGCTTGAGAATTCTCACAAACTTTGCCGAGGTAGGCTACGGAGCCACGGAGAACATATTTTATTTCTTTTAAATTATCGAGCTTCCTAGCGCTATGAAAAACACACTTGTTGGCCAATCAAAACGCACGTTCTATCCGCATTATTTTCAATCATTTTATCGCGTTTATTACGGCCAAAACTTACTAATCTTTAACTTTGCCTTTATTCGAGGTCTTTTTATTATTTTATCATTTTTAAACTTGTCTACCTTTTAAATCATTATCTCACTATTTTTGAAATTCCGTTTGTTTGTATTTTCTACTTGTTTTGCAGTTTCCGTTCTTAAATAAATGTAACCGACCATTGTAATTTAATATTGTACCTGATGAAGGCTAGTTGTGCAAGCCGAAGTATTGTGTCATAAAATTTCAAATTTTACATTATATTGGCTATTGTTTCTTTCTTTATTTTTTTGGGTAGACAAATTCAAAAGTTGGGATTTTTTGGGGGTATATAGGGGATAAAGCCACAGTCGGACCCCTTCGTCATAAAACTTTGTAAGTCGGGCCCTGGGCTGGCATGGCAAGGGAACCACTACAGGAAAGATCAGACTATATTCCAAATAAGCTATGGAATGGATACCGAGAGAAAAGAAGAGACGACATGGCGACGAACCATCGGACAAAGACTTGGAGATAGCAGGAAAACAGTGTGGGAACACGAAAAGGCTAGGGCAGGATTGTGGGAAATGGAGACCATTTGTGGCTCCATGCGCGGTTACGCGCGAAACGACCTAAACCTAAAGTTTACACTTGAAAAAAGTCTGTGCTTTAAGACACTATATTTATCAACTACGGCAGAGATATACAAAAAACAATCAACTTTAGCTTTTGACATGTAACAAGTTATTTTTGAGAGTTAACAAAGTTTGTGAGACGATCCCAAAACTTCTTAACTTTATACGGCGACACAGCGGATTTGAACTTAACACAGTCACTTATTCAGTCGATGACTGACGCAAAATGAGAAAGGCTTAATCTGAGAACATGCACGGGAAGGAAATAAATTTGTTTAGCCCTTCACCCAGGACCCTTATAAGTTCAAAAAGTTAAGAAAATGCAAGAGTTTGGTAACGAATCTAGAACTAAGTGCAGCACGTGGCAACTTGTACTTGTTGCACTCATTATCGCAAAACAAATTAGTTTCAAGAAAAAAGGTAAAATGTTAAAGAATTACCTAACGAGAAGTAATTGAAAGTTTTTCTGGTGATTTGCCCCAACCATTTGAAATGGAATAAAAAACGTGCGGTTTTGGAAAAAAAAACTTGGGTGAAGATACATTGCTAACAATAACTATAACTTTTATATCTTTTTATTCAAAAAAGGTATGAAAATGAAAAAAAGAATAACATTGGTGAAAGACAATCTTTTCATGAAAGTATCAGTGAAAGTGCCATGCAATAATGTCCTCGATCTCTCAGTTATTTTGGATCTCGAAAATATTGCCGACAAAAGCAGTGAAGAACTAAATGATATTAATGAGCTGACAAACGTATATATGATTTTTTTTTTGTTTGTTTCTTAGTTAAGTAGGTACTGTACTCTGAATTGCTGGCTAATAACGAGTGAACAAGCGCTGATTATTTCAACCCGTGACGTTTATGTGAAACCAGCGCTCCTCTAATGTACTTGTATATCTTTAAGCTTAAATGCCTTCGATTTCATCGCTAAAAAGTTTGCAGTGGCAATGTCGCAGTACAGAGCAATGTCAGTAAGGACAGTCTGAACGAAAAGTTAGAGTAACAAGAAAGACTATATAAAAAAGCTATTAATGTTTCAGTAACCTGCTAGTTATACAATGACAAACAGGCAATGAAAACAACGTGGAGGGACAAGGACCATTATGAAAGACAAACTTTCATGTCCTCTGATATTGACTTGTGCTTCTGTCTTGTTCACGGTCGTTGCACAAAATTCCTATTATGAACAAATTTCGCTGGCGGATATAAACATTGCTGAAAAAGAACAACTATTACACTTTAACAAAAGCGGAAATAGAACTTCTAAGCGCATTCCACTTACTGTAACTACGAAAGACAAAATGATCAAAGATAAAGAAAAACATTTACGGCCCCTAAACAGCAAAAAGATCAAAAAGCTTAGTTTTGGAGAAATAATAAAGAAAACATTGAAGTTTCCGAGTTGCTATCGCGCGCAAGGCCAGATATCTCTTCCGTACGATGGAATCATCGAACCGTTTGAAGCATGGTATTGTGGGAAGGTTAACATGAGCCGCATTGACTATTATTATGGTAAGTTTTATATACTGCTTTTATTGGGGGTCGAGCAAGCGAACTCCAACTATATGTTTTTTATTCTCGCAATGTAGTACTTATGTTATTAGACTACAAAAACTATGGGGAAAAGTGATTATTTAGAGTTTAGATTTACTTATCACTTCTTTGTCAATATTTCTAGCACAAAGTAAATGTTTTTTGACGTTCTGACTTTTAGGGTACGTAACTAATTTGTTCTTTTTATATTAGAAATATGAGGTAATATATCACAGCCCAGCAAATGATAAAAATAAAATCGATAAGGCATAAGCATTATTGCAATACAAGCGATTACTCTGCATTACCCTGCATGCATGTAACATCACATCGCTTGACTTTCGAAACCAATTTTTGCAAAGAAAACCAAAGATTTTAAAAATAATTGCTTGATATAACAAATTATTAAATACAAGATCTAGAGAAATGAAAGACGCAAAAACCTTTAAATAATTTGCGAAAGGTACAACAAATGCGTCTATGAATATGTAAGCGGTTTCACTCCCAGTTTTTGAGGAGGTCTGGGGGTCGAGCGACGCCCAGTACTACCACTACTAATGTAATACTATTGGTGACAAAAATAAACTTTGAAGGTAGTAGTCATGTATGGTCAAACCATCTTTTATATTTGGTTCGCCAAAGAGGTCTGCTTCAAAATAGAGCTCCCACATCTTCTTCACACGGCTATCGAAACTCATGTGTAGCACGTGCCCTTCTAGGTCCCCAGATCCATTCTATGACTGTAGTTATACCGAGCCCACTGCGGATGGCATATATTTTAAACCTATCCATGTTCATTGCTTCCCTTAATTCTTCCCAGTCACTTCTAGCAACCATTTCTCCTCTTGACTCGTTTCTTTTCTTAATAATTTTAATATGCTTGACATTTTCATGCTCTTTGTGTGACTTCTCTTTTTTCTTAAATTATTTTAATATATTTGCCGAAATTTTTCTTTTGTTGGTAATTCTAGCTTTTATTTGCAGAAACTAATTTTTTGATAATGTTTACGTGCTTAAACTAGAGCTTACTTTATGGCATTGTATAAAACCCAAGAGGGAGGGGGTGAGTCATCCTAAATCTTTTACTTGGGTGTTAACCCTGAGATTCCGGAGTCATTACCACAAAGCAAAGTGTTTGACAAACCAAACGTAAGGAAAATTAAACTACTGGTAATATTACCAGCTTTAGAAATAATTGTTATGAAACATTTTCAGTGATTCAGCAAACTTGGTTGGAGAAATTGTTCGAAAACCGAATTTAAACAAAGTCAAATTACTGTTAGATGTGCCAGAAGGAGCCAAAACTTATTGTAGAATCGCACACAGCTTAGGTATCCTGCTGATAAACAGTAATAAATATGCTATTTATTTTCAGAAACATATATAGTTTATGTCTGTTAAGATACCGACACAAACTATTTGCTATAAAAACTGAACAGTGTTCCCACACAGATAGTTAGTCAAAAAGATAAACAAGAAGAGAAAAACCGTTATTTAAAGATACCTTGTTTATGTTTAAAGAGTTTCAACTGTATACATGGGTTTATAGATCAATATCGAGTCTTCTTTGTGTGTTTTCAACGTTCGACAGAACAATCTTCTTTTCTGTTCCGCTTTTGAAGGAAGAAAATTTCACCTACTTTATACTGGGCAAAATTCTCCTTTATATTTCTTAACTTGTATCTAGGCCAAATTTTGTACACAGTCACAGCGTACATGATTTGAACTCCGTATTCCGGGTGGTTAATGAATCCACCTGCTATGGTTCTGCTCTCCTATCATGTGATTACAATGTGTATTATAGTTGCACTCGACCAAGGGATTTGCTTGAACGTTTTATTTCAGGTACTTAATCTCTAATTATCTTGAAGATTAGAACTAGGAGTCATACAAATGAAATGCCATGTTCTTTCTCTCATTGGATTTGCGGTTATGAAATTGAAAGCGCTCTTAAAGATGGTAAGGGAATCAACAAGTTGTCCGCAACGACAGCTACTGATTTTCAAGTGGTAACATATTATTTTCGAAAAACCAAAATTCATGACTACAATTCCAGAGACGACGGAGTATAAAGACATCGGAAATTACGACGTAATAGTTGATTTTTGGTCAGCTGTTCAACTTAAAACAACCCTTGTTGGTAAATTTACCTGCTATAGTAAACTAAGTACCAAATGAACACGTAAAGATCACAGTTTCAGGAAACTCTGTTGTTCCTATTCAGTCCGATAAATTATTTTAAACGTTAAAGGTCATCGGTTAATTACTGTTCTATGAAGTACACACTGTCCCCGTCATAAGCAAGAATAAAGTATTTGAAAGACTTGGCCAAAAGCATTACTGGATGTGTCAATTGATCTTAGAAAAGTATATCGTTTGTTTAAGCACCAACTGACCAAGAAGCATTGACTGGTATGACAAGAGCTATATTAATCATTCCAATTTCGGTTGTCCTTCTTGTAATTCTTGTCGGCGTCGGATATGAAGTAGGAAAAATAATACAGAAACGGCAAAACTCGCAAGATAAAAGCCGGAAAAATCAGGAAGGTGGCAGTCCTAAAACAGTCATTCCAAATGGTGCTGAAAAAAACAGAAGGGAAATATATTTTCCTGAAACTTATCGCACAACTGGTACAATAACTTTACCGCTGGATGGAATAATGGAGCCGTTTGAAGCGTGGTTTGCCGGCAAACATAATATGAGTCGTATAGATTACTACAATGGTAGGTTATAAGCACATCTGATAATTATTCCTTTTTATATGTGAATAATCATAATTAAAATAATTAAAGAGAATGAGAATGGGAGTGGAAATGAGAATTAATAAGACTGATTAAAATGATAATAAAAGGCGCTTTTTAAACGCTTGTGGCTACTGCAAGTAGACATGGAATGCGAAGAAATTTATAGTACATAGATAGTTAAGAAAACAGTTTGAACCTAGTTTAGAATGTTTTATTTGTGGGTTCTATCAATTACAAGCTAATTTTAGTAGGTTGTAACATTAGCGTTTAGTTTCTGAATGTTATCAAGGCATTAAATATCAAAATTAAAAGATTGGAAGAAAATGTAAGCGGCAAAATGTCAAAAATGTATTATTTAATCGAAACTGCTACACCGCAAGTTTAAAAAATTTGTGGGCTTCCTGTGGCATTTGGTGACTTACCTAGGCTTCCTGTTGTGGTGTAACATACTCACTTACCCAGGGGATAACAAAGTGGCTACCGTCTATCGACGCAGTAGCCACAAAAATGGTTTCCATGTAATACTATGTGATTCTTTAACTGACATATACAAAGCAATTACTATACTATACATACTAAATACTACAACGCTTAATAAACTTAATAAGAATACTGCTGTTACTAATATTAATAATGATAACAGTAAACTATTATATGTTCAATAATAATAAACAAAATGAAGGCTAGATTCTTCTATATCAATAGTATCCTTAATCAAATTCTATCAAATATGTCACTCAAACACATAAATCATCAAAATATAAATATTACTCCAGACTATTTTTTCACCATTACAGCACTTAAGAAATACTGAAACAGTTCCTCTACTTAAACAAAAGAGCAATATCATACAAACGTTCGTATTCAAAACTCCCAAAAATCGAAACTGTACTTTCCAAAACTAGATCGTATCGTTGCAGTGTATGATGCAGTGAAGAGTGATAATGGTCCTCCTTTCAAATGTAACAAATTTTCACAGTTTGCTGAGTATCTCAGTTTCAAACATCAAGAAATTGACCCGTTATTGCCAAGGCGAATGGAGAATTTGAGAGATTTATGATGGGCGTTGGAAAGATGCTGTGTCATACTAGTAATCGTACAGAACGTGTTCCAGCTCCTCAGAAATTACCGCGCAACTCCTCACTGAACAAAGTGTTTTGCACAAGAGACGGCCCTATTCGGTCGACCAATCAGGATTACGCTATAGCTACCGTGCCCTGTTGCCTTCCCAAATTAAGCCAGTTATGACCCTGCAGCATACGTGAATGTGGAATTACACAGAATTTAAATATTTAGAACTGCGGAAGCAGTCTTAAGTAAACCACGGAAAAAGAACAAGCCATGGATAAGTTAAGAATCGTGGAGATTGATATACAGCAGTTCAACTCGTTCGGCAAGGGTTCGTGCATTGAGCTACCAGATTTCTCCATCTTCCACAATCCTGGGCCACTCCCAAGCGCTGAGCCATCTTTTGCCGGCCGCCATCATATCCTCCTCCACCGCTCGCCTCCATGTCAGTGTCCCCTTCTCCTTTGCCTGTCTAGCTTCCAATCCATCACTTTCTTTGGGATGTAGTCATTCTCCCTCCTATGTAGATTCCCCAGCCAAGTAAGCCACCTTTTCTTAATGACATCAGTCAAGGATCAATGTTTTGTCTTTCTCTTTATTTCTTCATTTGTAATTTTCTCCGCTTAATACCACAGAAACCGGAGATAAATGTCGGCTCCATGGGCCAATTGGCTCGTAAATAATTTAGCTTTATATCTACTCTCCAGCAAAACAAAATGGTCACTCAATAGGGTTTAAAGTTGGAATGAGTAACACCAATCATTTCTACTGTTCCAGTTAGAATAAAATGATCTTTCTGAAGAGTTTCAACAACTGATTCAAAGTTGGAATGAACAACACCAATTGCATTTCTACTCTAAAAACAAACAAAACGAATCTCTAACTATGAAATTCAGTTTCTGTCTTAAACTATTTTTAGGGTTTCACTAATTAGTTCTATATTGCTACAGGAATGGACAAAACATTTCAGCGCGGTGACTTGATGAAGTATGGAGTACTAGTGAAAGTAGTGCCAGTCCACTGGGGGAAAGATAAAGAGCTGAATAAGAACACTATTAGTTGCTGGTATAGGCCAGGTTTCCGGTGGTCACCAGAACGAGGCCAAAGTGTAGTACCACGAAACTTAAATCTGTTCAAGGTGGGATACAGCGTCATCAGTAAAAAAATCGATATTTATACAATACTCAGCTTTTTATGTTCTCGTTGCTGTATAAAAAACAGAAACAGAAAACTAGTATTTGCATTTCGCGCATAATCCAAAATTCAACATGGCATATTTGAATCAGAATTTAACTGCGGCGTAGTTGATGAAGCTAGTTACATTTCTTCTTAATGAAAGATACCTGCAGGTGCGTAGCCAACCAGTTTTTTCTGGTAAGCTCTGATTCACATGATAGAGGCCTGGGCTCGAGTTTCGCACCACTCCCCCTCCTCAGTCTATGTCGATGTTTGCGACGTGGTGATGTTTTAAATGAAAAATGAAGAAAACAAGTCCAGCAGAATGATTTCGAGGGACCATTTTGTCTGTTCTGTACCTTCGTTTTCCGAAATGAAAGACATTGGATGAAGGAAAGTGCTAGGGTTTCAGAAATAGTTTAAACCCGGGCTTGTCTGGCTTACAGGTAGCTAAGGGCCTAACCTGAATGAAATCCTGGCTTTGCCAAGAATGAGGGCTTCTCTTCCGTCAATGTTGAGTCAGCTTTCTATTCATTCGAGATTTCTTAAGACTCGTTTACAAGATCAACATTTATGTGACAACTTCCATGTGACAATTTTTTGTCTCGTGTGGACGAGGAAAAAAAAATTTCAGTATGTGACAAATACATTTGATGAAAAGCTGGCGTATTGCTTTTAAATGACAATAAAAATTGCCACAAACTTCATTTGTTTGTGCAGATGATTCGTCACATAAAATGATACAAATATTTACGATATGCACTACTCACGATCAAGATGGCGGCTTCGCGTTCCGTCCAGTAAGGGATCCTCTAAGTATTTCTGCTGTCCAAAGTTATTACTGGCGCACTAAACTTTAAACTGTTGAAAAATTTTTGTTTATCATTTACACGATCAATGGATTTAGACTTTTGGATAAAAGTTGTTACACAAAACTTGTTCGTGTAGACAAGACTTTAAGATAAGCAGCAGCATCTCTGTAAATTTCATGCGACAGCTAAGTGTCCCGTGTATGGGAAGTCAAAGACTCCCATCAACTTTTGGTCGCTAGAAACTGGAAATAAGCGCCGGGTCCAAGGGCCACGCAACTTGTGAACGTTCAGCTTTTTTGTTCAGACATCAAATTTAGGAATTAAGAAGCCTTTAAATTTCTCTATCTGCAATCCGCAGTTCAGCTTTAGGAAATCTGAGTCGAATAAGTGGTTCCGTCTAAGCACCACAAATTATGAGGTCAAAGTTCAGGATCCGCTTCTAGATTTAATCAAAAGTCTCAATGAGACGACTCACGGATACTGCACACAAGCAGAACTACAATTCAAACCAAAACTAGCACACAAGTTGTTCAAGAGTTCTGTCAAAGAGTGATAATGTTATCCCAGATTTCCCTCTGATTTTCTCGGTTTGGCTTTAAATTTTCGAACGAAAATGCATTAATAATAGCAAACAATTAAACCAATTCTCTAAACGAATCAGAGAATCAAACTCAATATTGCTTAAACTGTAAAACTAACGGAGAACATGTTTCCGTAAACTGGTAAACATTGCGGATCGAGACACTTTATATACAAAGCAACCGCGCAAAGCATGCTGGAGGATTCTATTGTTTCACAAAATTTTATGCAAATGAGAACGTCCCAGATATAACTCCCTGCTACGGAGTATCCATGAGTCGAAAAGCCAGATTGTATTCAATAAAATTCAGAATCCACTTATTCACTTATTGAATTTCATCCTAAAATGTAAACTGTACGGGAACATAACTTCAACACAAAACTCTGTTTGAAATTAGTACATACATTAGCACTTTTAAAATGAGAACCTTTTTGTTTTTAACAACGTGCTAGAAACAAAGCTGTGACTGAGAAAAGGGAAAGAACTTCTTTAACGTATACTGCAGAAAACTATGAAAGTGTCCGTCAACAATATCCTTGGAGCGTTGACAGCTTCACTTAAATCAAGTTTACGAATAACACTTGTAATTACGTAATTATCAAATGGCAAAACGCGTGTATCTTTGTATCTTTAAGAATGTAACGAAAATGAAAATTTTCCTGCTGGACAAAAGTACATAAGGATTTCCTAATATGTATAGTGGAAACGGCTTAAGGAGAAATTAAAACTAATTATCGAAGTAATATGCTTAGCAAAATTTAAGGCTAGAATCTTCAGATGTTTAATAACTTATATTCAGCCTTGTTCAAAAACAATAAGACATCATTGAAAACAAAAGACTTTACAACGCCATTATATTATGTATCGATCCAAAAAGATTGTCATTTAGGGTGCATTTCTTTGGCAAAATCCAAAAATGGATTATTGCATGAGATTACACGGATTCTTTTTTGTCAAAGAAACAAAGAATCCGAAAAGGGATTAATTGCGGATTCTTTTCTGCGAAAGAAACGAAAAATCCAAAAACGGACTACAATTTTAGCGCGAAGACCGCCTGTCTCATGTATATTTTTCGAACCATTTCCAAAGAAACGCAAAAGCGGCGAATTCTAAGAATCCGGATTCAGATTAATCCATCGAATCCTCGTCGCGAGCGGATTTATTGGATTCATAATCCTTTTTTGGATTTACCAAAGAAACGAAAAAATCCTATTTTGGATTCAGAATCCGGATTAGAATTTTTGCCAAAGAAATGTACCCTTAGTAGTTTTCTTGTTCAATTTACTAATAGGGGAATTTTTTCTTCCAACACAGTTTGTAGGTGAAGAGATTCATGGAGGTATTCCATGTTTGAAATACGTTCGCCGAAAGGTTTTGCTTAACAAGAACAATACGTACACGTTTTATGTCACAAAGGAAAAGCCTCACAAACCAATGCGGTTTATATTGGATGGATACGACGCCTTATTGCACGCACCTTATGACTATTATATTATTGATTACATGACGTTTCACGAGTGGAAATTTGACTTTAACACGATGAAAATACCAAAGGGTAAGGAGCTTTCACCAAACCACCTTTTTGCGAGTGAAGAATCCACGAGCATTGGAATGGTTGTGGTGGGGGAAAAAGTTTAACAATAGAAAGTCATTTTATCCAATCGTATTACTGCTCATCGAATCGATTAGAAGTCACTGAGAAACACTGAGTCAATTTTTATTCGTTCATGTTTTTATTAGTTAGTCATATTTGTCGTAAGAAACCGAGGGAGTTCGGCTGATTCCACGGGCATCCACAGGATACCTTTGATCATATTCACTCTACTAGCATCCACAGGATACCTTTGATTATATTCACTCTAATAACATCCACAGGATACCTTTGATTATATTGACTCTAATAACACCCACAGGATACCTTTGATCATATTCACTCTACTAGCATCCACAGGATACCTTTGATTATACTCACTCTAATAACATCCACAGGATACCTTTGATTATATTGACTCTAATAACATCCACAGGATACCTTTGATCATATTCACTCTACTAGCATCCACAGGATACCTTTGATTATATTGACTCTACTAGCATCCACAGGATACCTTCGATTAGGTATCATTACTTCCACTAAAGCTTCTGATATACAATTTTCCCAACAGTTACTGAAAGAATTCCAGCCGTGCAATGAAAAATCTCTAGTCTCACTTGTAACCCTCAACTTGAAATAAAAAGTGTCGCGAAATTTTTAAAACATGGATCGCTCTATGTAGATATCTGAGCAGACATAACAAAAATCCAGCTGAAAATAAACAGTAAAACTGTTACTGTTCATCAGCAGGATACCTAAACTTCGTGCAATTCTACAATTGGTTCTGGCTTCATTAAATCCTATATGTCTTAAGATTTCAAAGAAGTAGGGTTGAAAAATTAGTTAAACTTTTTTCATTGAATGGCATCCAATACGATAGTCATGGAGAATCCAAAATTAGACAGAAACGTCCAGTTTCCATTAGTTCCTCTCGAATGGATTTTAGCTTCTTTACCGTGTAAAACCAGTGAAATACTCACACAGAAATCCCAATTATTCTAGGTAATTATTGCTACAAAGAACTCCAGAAACTCAAGTCGCGGTATCATTTTAATCCCATGGCCGAGTTCATGCACGAAAACTTTGATGACACAGAAATAGAAGAACTGTTTGAACACTTCAAGAAACTACACAGTAAAAACTATCCCAAGAAACAAGAACACGAGAAGCGAAAACACATCTTTCGACACAATATGAGGTAAACTGATCCGTACATCAGAACAAGTAGTTTTGATATATATAATGGTGATAATGACGATGACAATTAGACGATGACTGTACGAGCTATATGAGTAATACTGTTGAACGAAGTAGTAGCAATATGGAGATGATGCATTATTTAATAGAGATACTCTTGGCACTGATAAAATAATAACGAAGGCTGTGATGTATATGATGGTGATAATGATGATGACAATGTGGCGATGACTGTGCAAGCTATATGGTTAAAACTATTAAACAAAATAGTGTCAACCAGGATATTTTGATGTGTTAACTAAAGAAGCTCGTAACCATATTGTCATAATAGGCTTGATAACGGTGGCAAAGTTGATGGTGACTGACAATGACTGCATAAATCATATCGTTAACGTTAATGAGAGGAAGATTCAAATGCTCAGTGTAATATGGATCCGCTTGGCCGGATATTTTAAGCTTAAAAGAATGTTTTTAAATATGTTCTAGGAATGTTCTAAATATGTTCTAAATCTGAATATTCCCCCTTCTTTTTTAAACTATTGAAAAACGCATAATTCCATCGAACAGTTGAGTAATGCGAGGTGGGGCTGGCAGCTCCTTTTTGTTGAAATATTTTCAAATGTTCTAATTGAATTTCAATTTTTTTCTTTTGACCAAAATATTTTCATTGTTTGTAAGCCAATAAGGTACTAAGGAAATGTGCAAGGTAACTCCAAATATGGTTTCGAAAGTGAATGACGTATTAGTGTCTCAGGCATCTTTCTCGTTGATTTTCCAAGTAGCAACATGCAACGCGGAGATGATTTGAATCATATACGTGATTGTGATTGTAATAATTATGATGATGATTTAAATGATGGTGACAATCATGACTGTGCAAGTTATACAGAAAATGCTATTGGGGAAGAGCAGTACTAGTAAATATGGTAGATGTTAGTCGGTTAAGAAAGAGATTCATTGTATTGATATCATAATAGGTGTGATTGGGATCATGACGATAATAATGACAATGAATATGTGAGTTCTGGGTATTGTAACATTTTCGTAACCAATCCTGTTTGCGTTACTCGTTTTCTTCATTGCCTATTTCAGAAGACTGACCGCGAGTAAGTGCTAACTCGATACGTACTGCCATTTTGCTTTTATGTCATTTGACCACAACCGCCTACGTCCCCCGATGCCAGCCCCCACACCAACCCCTCCCCTCCTCCTTCCTAATTCCCCTCGTGGAAAGCATTGATAGACGCATTAAAACCTATAGCTGATGTCATTAACAGGTACATTCGATCAAAAAACAGAGAAGGATTAACCTTTTCTCTTGATGCCAACGAGCTAACCGACGTCACAGAAGAGGAATTTCAAATGTACAAAGGACTTGTAATAGATCCTGGTTACAATGATTCAAACAACGCACACGAGATAGCTCAGGTTAGGTTCTCCATTCCACATGCTCCTCTTCCTGATAACCTGGACTGGAGAGAGTATGGTATGTATCACATTCGTACCTATTACCTAATACCTGGTATCTAGTATCTATATCTATTTTCTAATACCTGGTTTTTAGTATCTAGTACCTATATCTAGTTCCTACTACCTAGTATCAAGAAACCTATTACCTAGTATTTAGTGCATAGTTTCCAATCTAGTAGGTATCAAATATCTAGTACCTAGTATCTTGTATCTAGTAACTAGTATCTATATCTAGTTTCTAATACCTGTTTTTTAGTATCTAGAACCTATATCTAGTTCCTAGTACTTAGTATCAAGAAGCCTATTACTTAGTATTTAGGGTATATTATCTAATCTAGTAGTTATCAAAGATCTAGTACCTAGTACCTAGTACCTAGTACCTAGTATCTATTATCTATTATCTAACATCTAGAATCGCATAGCACAATCGGTACGTGCGCTCTGATTACTGAGCTAAAATCTATTAGGGTCCACGATAAAAACAGTGAGATAAATAACAAAAAAGTAGACAAGCATCAGAGAAAAATAGTTTGGTTAATTTCCTTTGTACATGTAAAATGTCTAACAGTGTTTTCAGCAACAATTTGCAAAACACAGAAAGGAAAGCTCTCCGAATTTCAAGATTAACTCGACTTTCTCAAAAAACACTTGACAAAAGAGAAGAATATTGAAATGTTACTTTTAGTGGAAAGTCTTTTCCTTCTTTGAATTTGTTTGGTGTCTTCTGAATTTTTCTGAGCTTCAATTTATAGTATTTCTTGGCTTGTGATCAAGTGACCAAGAAGCTTTGTCGTTTCCTAAGTCCTTTATTTAGCGGCGAAATGTGCCAGTAGTTTCTGCTTCTGAGTGAATTGTTGCGTGATTGGTCCCTTGCCTCATTTGCAGAGATATGGCTTTGCGAGTTTCCAAGCGCAAAGTTTGTATTTTTTGCCCCGTTTTTGTACCATTTGTGTTGTACAATTCACTGAGTAAAATTGGTTGACTGACATTTAATTTCACTCGTAAAAATTATTGCACTCACACGCTGTACGGTTTCTTGCGATTATATTTTACTCGTAAAATAACGTGGAGTACTTAGTAATGCAACCAATTTTCCTATAGTATTTCGTATCTACCATCCAATATCTTGTACTGAGTATCTAGAATCTAGTACATAGTATCTAATATTTAACATTAAGAATTAGTATTTGAAATCTTTATCTTATATCTAGTTTCTAGTATAATATCTAGTATCTAGTGTCTATCATCTAGCATCTAATTAACCATTATAATACGAGCTCGCAATTTCTATCGACTGGCGATAGAAATTGAAAACAAGTATTTTAATTGTTTTAGTAGAGATCTCTGAAGAAGAAACAAAAGAACAACGATACTTTTTTACAAAAAGATTTACATTTCTTAAACAGCCAAGTCTCGTTTGTTTATATTTTTTTAGTTTGCGGCTATCGTCGAGTAAAACTGTCATATTGATACTTCAAATTCATTTTTTTCTTACTTTGAAAAATTAATACCATATTTTGTTGCTGTTTTAGCTTTGTCTGCGACTGCTTTCTGATTAAGAGAGTTTAATTCCTCTTCCAAAACGTCCGAAAAGCGGGAAAAAGACGCCATATTGCATTACTTGTTTACATCCCAAAAGCACTATCTATCACCTGACAGACAGCGAGTACAGTAGCCAATCAGATTGCGGTATTGCGATAGATAGTGACAAGACGTCTACTAACATCTATTACAAAATAACCAAAATAGTACATGAAACACAGAATCAGGTTTGTGATTGGTTAAAACAAGATTGGGGGAAACTTCATCTGTAATTTTTTTTTTCTTCTTATCAAGTTCAAGTCTCTTTTGCTTGTATTTTTATAAGGTGTTGTGTCAGACTCTAAAGCTCAGGGTCACTGTGGAGCATGCTGGTCATTTTCCGCTATTGGAGCGGTGGAAAGTGCATATGCAATCAAGGTAAAAGGGTTTTCCTTCTTACATAAATTTTCATGTGACTTCTTTCAGTGGGCAGTCATCTCAACCCCAAAGGATTTAAAATTTGAAGACTTGTCGGAGAAACCTGAGAATTCATTGACAACGTCGAAAAGAACTGAAACGAGATGTTCTGCTCTATACTAGGAATGTAAGCTATTCATGTAGAGATCAAAGAGCGAGACACAAATAGTAAGTACAGTAGTTCGTTTGAGACCGAAGTGACTACTGAATTGAATTCCACTCATTCATGCTCTATGCTAATTATTTACTTGCAACGCGTTCATCGTATAAAGAACAATGAACAACATTCTAAGCGAAACGTGCAGAAATCAGTTATCTGCTAAATTGTGTACCACAGATAACTTCCAATTCCTCTTTTTACTAACTACTCAAAAATGACAGCGTAAAAACATACCATAGTTTTTCACCTTTAAACCGTACTCCTCCCATTTAGACGAAGATAGCAGAGCGGCTTCAAAAAGGTTTGTTTCCGAAAAAACTCAGTTTTAAGCCGCATACCGTTTTTAAGTAGCATAACTTTCTATGCAACAAAATGACCTGTGCATTCAAGCGCAAACCATGTGTGGAACAGCGCAGATTTAAAGTATGCATAACATATACACAGTAATGTGCGAGGTTGATCATAAAGATTAATGCGGATCGAAAGTGTTCAAGTATGCGACTTACACGTATGTGAGTTACTGCTTATAGTCGTGAATTTTTTATTCAAAAATTCTGTTTCCGGAAATTTCATTTTTAAGATGCAACTTCCAATTCGGAATGCTATTACTCACAATAGTCTAAAAGTTTGTGCAAACATAGTGCGGTTTGTAAGTGAATGACTTCTGGAAATGGAATGTGAGAACCTGGCAACGATATAACCATATACTTTGAGCCTGCTTGTTAAATAGCGACAAGTATGCCATGCTGATCAGGCCTAAAAATGTCAAAAGATATGTCCATAGCCGCTAACAATTAGGTTCAATATAACCTATGGTACGTTTAAGGAGTAATGACGGCTTCAAGTTACTAGAGAATTTAAGATTGGGCACTACGTTTGAAGTACAACATGAGCAAGAACGAGTGCCAACTGGGTCGAGTGTGCAGTTCGCATAACGGGAAATTTCATTTAAGATGGACAACAAGGAGACGTAGAAGTGACAAAACACTTGTTTCAGTTATGGCTTCTTTAAAAAGAGCTTGTAATGAGCTACTTCTTGCATATGACGACGGTACAATCGATGATAAAGAGTTTGTTTATTTTATGATATAAATCAGTCCAATAATCCTATCACTAGCACGAATATGCTATTTATACTTGATGATTGTCATTTAAGCCACATCCCACAATCATTACGTTTTTAGTAATATTAAAGATAACCGATTACTCATGAAAAATAACTACAAACTAGCATTTCTTACCATTTTCAACTACTTATTAGACGGGTAAACTGGTAGAGCTATCAAAACAACAGCTGCTCGACTGCTCTTGGGGTTTTGGTAATTTTGGCTGCCGGGGAGGACAATCATGGAAAGCTTTGGAGTGGATCAAGAAACACGGAATAGCTACAACTGCCAGCTACGGAAGATACCTTGCACAGGTGCGGTTGGTCATTTGGCTCGTAAAACTTTGTTTAAATAAACATGAATTCTATTAATAACAAGGCAGATACAAAGAAATTCAGCGGTGTGGTTGCCACAAGGTCCTGGGTTCGATCCCTGACTCTTCCCAGATTTTAACATTTTGTGATCCTTTTTTTCGCCAGTACTGACTCAGCTTTCCACCTGAGGAAATTTTCCTTGTATAGTATTTTTATGGATCGATGAAATATTAAAAGTTGGCTGGAATTAGGCCGTTTCTACTGTAAAATAAAACCGTAAAAATACTAAGCTTTCGCCGTCTACTGCGTCATGAGAATGAAATGAGAAAAGTAGGCATGCAAATATGGGTAGATATAAGTATACTCTCATGATGCCGTTGACGGCGAAAGGTTAATGTTTTACGTTTACATTTTACAAAAGAAACGGCCTAATTCGAGCCAACCTTTAATAATTTATCTTTCCATCTTCCAAGGCCAGCTAACCTGCGATAGTGTACCGCTTAATTTTTGTTAATGCGTGAAGCAACCTGAGTTCACTGCAATGCAAGGCGTCATACATGACTTAATGAACTTGAAGCAAGAGTTTGAAAAAAATAAGAATCTTTAAATTACTAAAATTTAGAAAATTTTAAGGAGTAAGTATGGAGAAGATCATTTTCAGGAGCAAGTAGCGAAGCATTCAATGAAATTTGTCCAAAAATGAAACTTATACCGTAAAATAAATTTAACAAATTACCATGTTCTAGAATTCATCAGCACTCCTTTGCGAAGTAAGCTCAATATTTTAATGAACGATCTGAAGAACCAGTATTTGAAGTATTTTAACACGTCGTAGTCTTCGATTAAGTATAAAACATGGCCACCTTGCCAAAAAAAACCTCAGAAATTTGCATATTTTCGCTTCCAAGTATTCGCCACAGTAAAACAAACCAACTTCAATGATTGTAAATTTGGTATTCAGTAAATCTGGCATATGGTTGAATTCCATTTTAAAACATCAAACGAAAAAACCGAACAAAAACTTCGCAAAGTGCTGCACAAGTAACCCAAACTTCAGAACTTTCGTAGTTGACTAAAGCCTTTGTCTTGAATTTACTTTAGTAGAATTAAGAATAAAGGAATAGGCTCTGCTAT
>JAOBBB020241861.1:0-11308 GCA_025331005.2 Zoanthus gigantus | reverse complement strand
ATATATAGACAAGTATAACGATGGTCCACTTTTTTTCAACCAATAACACGCCCGGCCAGGAGAATCAATAATGATTCGATAGCCCTTTCAGTGTAGATAATTTGTAGTTTAATGTATATGACATCCGAAAGGAAGAGCTCGTTGGCTGTTATTAGAAATTTATGAAATATATTAAGATTATAATTAATTAGGTTAACAGAGGCTGGTTACACATTAAGCGCCCAACCTTTGTTATACGTTGAGGCATCCGTTCGTTTTTTAACTGCCATAATAATACCATGACTACTATGTTTTTTCTTCTGTTTTGTAGCTACTGCGGGAGTTAATTGAACGGCGAACAAATGTAAGCAGTGATGACCCAGTCGCTATGGGAAGGTACTCAAAGCTTTAATACAAGTCAGCTCCAGAACCTTTTTATGGATTAAACCCAGCAGATTTTCTTTTTATGTTTATACTATATGTACTTAGAACTTACATGGAGATCTTTGTTTGTATGAAGTGTGTGTTTTCCCTTAGACAGTGGCTTGAACTGCAGAGGCTCCGACGTAAGTTTAAAAAGAAGATAGACACGAAGGCAAGCAAGGGACGTAGAATCAGGTTAGATTGATAATAAACGTGTACGTGTTTAAAATATTAAGGCTAAGAATTCTTTATAAATTTTCTTTGGGAATTACTAAAACTTTGTCGACCGTGTGGTCATCTTCATTAGTGATAAAATTTGGATACTGTTGCTAGTTTTACGTACTAAGTAATTCCCAAGAGGAAGAGTCATATATCACTAAGCGTTATCCCAAACGTTTCATGCAAGCACTATCAACAGCCTCAATAACAGTCAGACAAACAACAACGATAATTTAATACCCGAAATCTGAAACTTACCAAACTCTTTGCAAACAAACTAAACTCTTTCACGGGCGGAAAATTCATTTTCGTGATCTTATGGCAAACCAGAAAAGTCGGAAGTTTGTTAAACCTTACGGATAAAATCCATCTTAAAAGTGGTGTTATAAGGTCTTTTATTCTAAGAGTTGTAGTCTTCATGTTGTAACCTCACTTTGAAGTTCCTATATATCGTATAACCTTGAAATTTAAGTTGGCACGCTTTGACTCTCTTCTGTATGTTCACACTCGAAGAAACATGATTCAACTAAAAACAATTTCATCTAAGAGCTCCCTGATTTATTTTTGGTAAGGACGTTTCAGAAAGTGGACACTTAAGAAAACTCGACTTACTATCATTGCGATATCTAAGGGAAATGAGTACTTAAATTGTGTTCTTCTTTTGTGCTTTTAAAGTGCACCTAACATCAAAGAGTATTTTTCGCTGAAATAAAAAAACGTAATTTTGGGAGTAGTTTGCCACAATACTTTTTGATTCGGTTAAATCCTCGAATATTTATGGCACTTCAAAATATTTATGGCATTTCAAAGTCAGTCAAAATCTCCTCATCTTGGTTTGCGATTGAGCTTATCAGGGCATAGGTCGAGTCCGGATTTGGGGTCAAATCAAGAACTCGGATTTTACTTTTTCTTTTTTTTCAAAGGAAAACCTTTGAATATATTTTACAAGTATGCCGAGCAGGTGCGTTTTAAAATGTATATATCACGTTTGGGTTTTTGTATAAAATGTTTCAAATTGTTGTTTTTCGTAGAATCTCTCACATTCTCTTTATTATTTCACAGCCTTAGAGAAAATCCCTCGGTTAAGTTTTAAGCAACTCGAATTACAAAGCCAAATGCAATACGTAAATGTTGGTTCCTTCAATTCTATGTTTATTCAAATTTTAGATACAATATTCACCCGAAGCTTGTGAATTTCATGGCTCCTATAGAGACAGGAAGTTCCACTGATGCATACAGGTATGAAATACTTCTATAAAGATAATAGGATTTTTAACTACTGTCTATCCTCACCGCTATTACTGCTGCTGCTGCTACTACTGCTACTACTACTACTACTACTACTACTACTACTACTACTACTACTACTACTACTACTACTACTACTACTACTGCTACTACTACTACAACTACTACTACTACTACTACTACTACTACTACTACTACTACTGCTACTACTACTGCTACTACTACTATACAACTACTACTACTACTACTACTACTACTACTACTACAACTAGTTACTACTATTAAGTATTACCACCACCACCACTACACCTATGATTACAACTGCTGCTGCTGCTACTACTACTACTCTTATTATTATTATTATTATTATTTCAACTATCACAACTACATCTACTATTAATATCACCATCACTACTACTATTACTACCACTACCACCACCACCACTATTACTACGAATGAATTGCGTACCAGCGCAACCCAATCGCTCAAGATAATCTTGTCAGTTTAGCTCCTAATGGTATTTATAAGATGTTTTTGTTTAGCTTACCACACGTTAACACGTTGTGTTCTTTTCCAGGAACGAGTTGTTCTCCTCATTGTTCGGCCAACAGCAAAGTGCAGAACCGGAAACCAGTGATATAACCATAATGAGATGACAGAACAGATCAGTTTAAAATGGCAATGAATACTCAAATTACGTCCTCTGGAATTTTTCAGAGCACTGGAAGTCCAAACAAAAAGTAGGAATAAGCCTGGATTTGTTAATCTCAGCTGAATCTGGGAAAACATCAATGTCAGGAATTTTTCCATTTTGTGCTTTTTTCTTGTTTTTCAAAATGATTTTCTGTTGATCATTTAAGAAATGTTTTTTTTTTTACAAAATTATTTTTTTTCAAATTAACAAAGAGAAACACGATATACGAAGCTCGTATACATAGTTTTATTTATTTTATGAAACTTTAAATTCTCAGAACTTGGAGACAGCCAATCAAATCGTTCATTTCATGTTCGTGCTTCATAGCGGCTATGAAACCATACTCGTCGACCAATCAAAACGCAGGTACTATTCAAATAATTATTTTATTATTAAAAATACTATAGTTATCCCAAGACTCATTTTCTTTGGACGTTATAGCTAGATCAAATAAATCAACGTATTTTTTTATCTGTTGGTAATAAAAAGTGAGCACTAGTATGATAGAAACTGGCTGTTGATTTAAATTGTTTAACTTGGCCATTTAAGGAAATTTGGATTGTATTGCCAACATGCTCTGAAAACGTTTTCCCCCAAGAGACCGTTGTAAAATCAGAAAATGGCCTGAAAACCCACTCAACGGTTGTTCCAAAAGTGGAAGAATTTATTCCGTGGAGAAACTTATACGGCGGGTTAAAGAACTATTACTAAGTAGATAGTCAGCATGATTTTGGCATAAATTACACTCCGCAGAGTGCGTCGACGCGTAGTTGAAGCAAGTGTTGTCATTAGGAAAATTTATAAGGGAGAAAATAAGAAGCGTCTTAAATAGGACGCAAACTGTACCATTTATACTTTCACGTCCTACATAAGACGCGAACGTCTCATGAATGGTTCGCGTCTTATTTTTGATACATGCGCACTTATAGTTCACGTCTTATTTAGGATGCGAAACCATTTATACGAGGAATTTCGCGTTAACTTAAACAGCCAAAAATTCTGTTCCTAGACGTGCTTACGTAAGTCGCGTCTAAAATAAGACGAGAACGCTTGTTTTGTACCATTTAATTATACGAGCAGTTCGCCTTATTTTTGATACATGCGCACTTATATTTCACGTCTTATTTAGGATGTGAAACCATACAGGGAAGTTCACGTTAACTAAAAACAGCAAAAAATTCTGTTCCAAGATAAGACGTGACTTATGTAAGTCGCGTCTAAAATAAGACGCAAACGCTTGTTTTGTACCATTTATACGTGCAGTTCGCGTCTTATTAAAGGATGGATCCTTACATAAGACATGTCTTATTTCCTCCTGAATAAGCAGAGGATATTACACGGCGGCTGGAAACAGGGAAGGATGGAGGAAGTCTGTGGAGGCCTTATGTGCTACGGGGCGCGAAGACGTTAGGTAACAGGTAGGTAATTACACGGCGGCATGAATATATGAAGTTTACCTTCGAGTGAAATCGTTTTTCCACGAGAAGATAAACTTCATATGTTCGCGCCACCGTGTAATTTTCTTTTTACTTCATAAATAAAAGTGTTTCGAAAACTAAAAAAACAAGACGAAAAACAAAGGAAAAACAGAGGAATGACGTCAGCGATATCTTCACTAGTGAGGATATGGAAAATATCTCACTCCTATCCCGGATGTAGTTTCGTATGGAAGATACGAGTTGTCTATTTTTCGGTAAAACACTCATATCTATGTAATATATATACGCAAAGCTAACGTTTCGGGCAATAGCCCTTCGTCAGATCACTGACTCTTTAGTCTTTAGGCGCCCCTTTATCTTAAAATATATGAAATACCACTCATAAAATATTGGTAAACGAAAATGTTTTATTGAAGCAAATGGCTCGATACAAAATTCAGTGATTTACAACAAGTCTCTTGAACGAGTATCAACTTTGTCAAATATTCAAGTGCATTGAATTCTCTTATTTTATCATTTTTTGAGTTAGAAAGAAACAAAAATATATATTTGGTTCGCTAAAAATTTCAATGATTTACAATCCTCTCCAACGAAATATAAACTTTGTCAAATAATCATATGAATTGAATTCTTATCTTATCATTCTTGAGTTTAAAAGAAACCAAGATTTAAATTTGTACAAAATATTGAAGGAAAAATATGCTAATTTTAAGCTTATAATTTAAAACTGAATTATCTCTTTTCCTCAGATAATACAAAAAATTAATTATATGACCCCTATAAATAGTTCCAAAAAAGCAGAGAATGCGACAAAATATAGTTTAAGGGGCATGATCACGACCCGGCCATGCGCATTGGGTTCGTTTGTAGAGCAAAATGTCTGTACACTAAGGCGCAGAAATTGGAAGTAATTGCATGATTCTCAACACTTGAAACACTTAGGGTATCAAAGCATGATGGTTGAAACTCAACAACACTCAAACTTCGACGGAACTTGAAAAATTAAGGCTAAACTTTTCAAGATTTTTCGCGCCCTAATTTACATGCACGAGTCGTGACCATGCTTCTTTAAATGTCAAAATCAAAGATCTGGTAACTTTGCCAGCCAGAAAATGTGATTTTCTCGTTCATAAAAATACAGAACAGGAATATCTATATTGTGAAGAAATGTTAAACTCTACTTTCATACACACAAAAACTACTTAAACTTGCTTAATTTTATAAACTCGTTTTTATAATATGTTTTTTTTTCTTTTAATAGCATGAATCTATTTTTAAGTTTCGTTTTGTAATGATCGTCAGCATTATTCAAAGTTTTCTATCTTATCCAAGTTTTTCTAAATGGGTTTTAAAGCAAATCAATTTTTTCAAATGAAACCTCTGGCATAAAACGTGTTATTTTTTAAATCAAACCGCTGGTAACATGGACTGCAGACGCATTCAAACGTGGGGTGGAAACCTTGTTCAGAAATGAAAAACCTAGGCAGTAACTTTTACTGGCCATTCCGAATTGCGCGAGGAACTAGGACGAGCTTCAAAGTTTAACAATCGATGATCTGAAATATCAAGTAGAGAGTTATTATTTGACCAAGTTTGAAGATTAAAGGGTAAACAGAGACTAGGCTATGGACCTTGAAACATGGTACCAAATCCATACAAACGCATCTAATGTCATAAACTCTTAAAATGTTTTATCAGTTTGGTGACAACTGTAAAATCCTATCATTCATCAACCACTTGAAAGATGCCAAGAAAAAAATTCACGTACGATATACGAGATATTCACATCGCCTTGAACGAATGATTTTTAAATATTTCTATCTAAAGGATATTTAAGTGCGATTGTTGTGTAACTACCAATGTTAAGCAGGAGGAGAAGGACAGAGGTACCCGTTACGTGGGTTTAATTCATGGGGCCGCCTGGTCGATTCTCCCTGAGTTTCCGTTCCAGACTGGAAGATTTATATATTACAACCATAAACTCAAATTTTGGCAGAGAAGGCAGAAATCTTTCCAACTGCGCCAACCCGGTTCGCCCAATCACGATTTTTAACCTAATATCGTTTAAAACAGCACAAGGAATCGGCTTTTTCCCATATTCAAAACGTTCTAAAATGAAAGCTATTTTAATGATCAGATTGAAGAACACTAGAAAAGCACGTTTCTCGAACACCTTCGCTCCCCCTGTTTTAACACTGACAGATTTATTATTATACAAACCAGTCATCGTTCTGCAATTACACTGAAAATCTTTAACAGAAGTATTTATATAAGCAATCATTTTCTTTTAAATTTGTTCTACTCTCTATATGTACCGTGGATTATTTTTATGTTTGCAGCATAAACGCAGGCTTGGTGCCCTTTTTTCTATTTAAAAAAGCAGATGTTACCCATGATTCGTTTGGTGCTTCGTAACTGTCTATCAATGTTTATCACGAAAACGAAAGGAGTGGGGGGGGGAGGGAGATGGAGTATTTAGCACGAGAAGCGTTTGAAAAAATTTGTCTTTTGACGGTGGTAAATTTGACAATTTTCTTCCAAACAATGGTTGGGGATTTTGAGTTTTGATTGCACGGTTAAGTACTGCAGAACTTAAGCTAAGGATGATTATGATCTTTATAATTGTAATTCTTTGGGTCTATCAATTTATAGTTCTCTGCACCACTGATTGGCTTTCACCTAAGCATCAAGGGAACATTCATCGTGTCGTACAAGAAGTTTTAAGACTTCAAAACTTTGTTGAGGAAATTTGATTGAGTTCGACCAAAATTTCTTTTTCTAAGTCTGAAATAATATATATTTTATAATTCAACGCCATACGCAAATCATCTGCCCCGTCTCTCCATCCTCGTAATAAACATTGATAATTGCACCAAGTTTTCCCCTAGAAAGTGCTGAACTGGCATGTACGTTCTACACAGAAATAAAATACCAGGCACCTTATTCACCAGAAAGCATTACGGTTTTCATTCCGAATCGCATTTCTTTAGATCGCCCAGTAACTTGAGTAGAATGGCATATGTATCTCTGCCATTTGTTATTCTTGCTTCTGCGTATTGGACTAAACTTGACTGAAGACTTAGCACTCTCTGGTGATTAAACCGAACCATCTGTTGGCAGAAGGGCACACAAAGATCATCTTAATTTCTATTTTTACGTAGGTTTTCTAAACGGTGTAATATGTAAAGCTCTCGGAAGTTTTATGAGTCGGAAAACAAGGGGGAGGCGGCTTAAAATCTACAAAAGATGTTCGACACGCAGTGTTATTTAGGGGAATTATGTTTCAAATACAAAGTCTTACATGGTCTAACGTCGTTAGTATATGCTTGTGCAATATTTGATTTCGTTATTCTGAGGAAGGCATGAGACATGCCGAAACATGTCAATCTCCATTAATGCAGTTTGGATATCTATTAAAATTTTATTCTCTGTAAGTAGCAAAGCAATTTTTAATCACTAATTAAGAGTGACTGTCATGCAGCGAAAACCAGGCAATATTGAAAAATCTAGAAAGATGGGGGTCAGCCGATTCTCATCATATTTTGCTGTAAGATACCCTTACCCAACCAATAATCACGGAAACATGATTTTCTCAATTGCCTTAATTGGTTTTGAATGTGACCATCCCCCTGAATTACCCCCATTTTGACCCTGAATACATTCATTTTTGGACCAATTTGAACACCTCAAAACTTTAAAGCGGCTGCATGCTTAAAAGCAATTTTTCGCAAGCATAAAATGTCACCCTTATACAAATGAAAAAGCACCAGAAAGGATATTGTGAAAGTTCCGTTTAACAATTATAGCTTTACCAAAATAGCAAGAATACTGACATTGACGAATGAGGCAAAAGTGGACATTTCTCTTCTATCATATCATGACCTGGTAGATGTATTTTGCAAATTACTCCAACGAAGACCTTTCATAAATCGTTACGAGAAAAAAAAAGAGATTGTTTTCAATGCTTTTAGGTCCTTTTCTTTCCATTTTCATTTTTGATAATACAATAACGATTTATATGAAACACTTCCCCCCATTCCGTCCACAGTAGAAATCGGCCGGAAAGAAGCGTTTACCCCTAAATCGTAAATTCAAAACCTGACAGTTACTTCATACCTCTTTCTTTGCTGCTTCGGTTATTTCGTTGTATGATTCTTCGGACTCTTTCTTGGCATTTTCCAGCTAAAATGAAGGAAGCAGCACATCAATAAGTACATTGTAGTATTGGCAAACCCCAAGAGGATTATGGGGTGGGAGCTAGGACAGAATGCTTTTCATTTGAACTGATGCAGAAGAAGTGGAAATGAGAAACAGACAGGAAAACTATGTTTTGATATTACTGAAGACAATTGAAGCGATTGTTTCTCGTAATGCAGAGGAGTAGACGATGAAAAAACTGTTACTTAGCGAGATGGAAAAGCATGTCTACAGGAGGTGCTACGTTATTCTTTTTGCAAATGTGGAAAAGTAATTAAAGAGGAAGAAAGGTTTTTATTGAAAACGATTAGACAGCAGAAAGGAGAAAGAAAGCCATTTGGGTCAAGCCTGTTCTCCAAGATTACTGTTCTCGTAATGCAGAAGATTAAATGATGAGAAAAGGTAGTTGTTACTAAGAGAGACGGGAAAGAGGGAAGGAAGGTGGTAAGTTATTCTTTATGGTACTGTGCAAGAGTAAAAGACAAGGAAGAAAGGCCTTTCCTTAGACCGGAAGGAATAAAAAGACATCAAGGTTAATCCCGGTCTCTCACCCACCTAAAGGTAAATCTCACACCAACCTTGGATGTAACTTGGTCTCCAACCTCGTACCGAGGCTAATTTCACTACGTCAGTGAAATGAGCCTGGGTACGAGGTTGCTTGGGCTTCAGGGTGAGGTAGGTGAATACTTCCTAAGATCACATGATCAGCTAGATTTTTTTGCAGCACATAAATAGGACAAAGCAAATACTGAGGGGGATAGAGAGGTGGACCTATAGACTTGTTGATAGCAAGCCTGGTAAATGGACCCGGTAGAATAGTTTGCACAAGGCTAAACATTGCAATTAAAAGTTTAACTCGAGAAAATATAAGCTTCGAAAGTTGCATACTTACATAATCTCGATTCTTGGGTTTTGCTTTTTCCAAAGCCTTCTTTGAGTTCTCGAAATCAACAAGTTTACAAGTTCGTCTGAAAAGCATTTCCTACAGTGCAATAAAATTATTTTAATCAATAATGCAAAACTTTGAGAGACCCCGCGAGGTATCCATCAATAGGATGTTGAAACATTTACATAAAATTCTGTGTTACTATAAAACAATCAAAGAATTTTTTTTTTCATTTCATATCATTATATTTGTCACAAAAACATATTACAGTAGTTTGTGGCAAGAAGAAACACCACCCGGCTTGTACTTGGAGGCCACCTCGTTCTCAAGCCCCTAGATTTACTTTAGGTCACATGCGTTTCTTTATTTTACAATAATGATTCTAGCTAATACAAAGTATTACAATGTACAGATGGTTGTATTTCCACAACCCATGACTGGGGTAAATTTAGCCCCGGTAAAAAGCAAGCAGGTTAGATAAAAAAAATTAAAAAAAATTACTACATGTATATAATTTAGAAAATAAAAATCAAGACGGCTTCAAGCATTAAGATTTGGTCGATTTAATTTCTCTGTAACATTGGTAAAAGCACAATATTTGTAAATTGTGACTATAAAGATGAACTCAAGTATACATAACACAAACGTGCTAGTAGCTAACTTGAAACCACTAAATTGGGCACTATGGCCGCGTTGCTAGCGGGCTTTACCCCTTTAAACTATCATAAAAATAGTGAGCCTGATTGCTAGCAGCCAAAAGGCGTCAAAGGCGAAACGAAAAGTTAACCCTCATAAAACTAAATCGACCAAAACCAATCCTTGAAGACGTCTTACATATAATACCAAGGATGGCATCATATTTATTCAATTCACGTATATGATCTGAGTAATTATACAATATATCCCAAAGCTATGAGAACGCTGCGAAAGTTTTGGTTTGTATAAATGTGCATTTAATATCAAGAAATATAAACTTTTCATATCTCTTTTGCTTGGTTTGCTTCTGCAGAACTGATCGAAAAAAGGCTCTATCAAGGAGCGCAGTGCATTCTGGTTGCAACGCAATGAATTGTGGCTAAAAGAGAACAAACATGTAAACCCCTTTTTTTTTTCAGATTTTGATTATGATTTGCTCTGCAGCAAAAATACTTACCTAGTAGTGCACTGTTTTATAAAAAAGTGAAACTTCGGTATTGTTTTAAAATTGTTTAAAAAACAGAAAGAAAATCATCCAAAATAAATGAAAAAATGAAACTGTAGATGTAAATTTTTCTTCTTTCATGTCATGGTTTTATAGGAAATATTGTATGCACTCGCCCTAAATTGTTAAATTCTTAATATCAAATCCCTCTAAAGAACTGCTTAGAAGTTATTTAGGTTTTAGAGAAAGATCGCTTTATATCTTAGATTTGACAGTTGTATAAATAAAAAAAGTATTTTCATAACCAAACAACTACATGGTGTTTATAAAATTATATAGGGTTGTCATTATTAATACTAGATTCAAGTTCTTTTCCATGACTTTCCAGGACCTTTTCAAGCAAATCCAGGATTTTCTCTATCAACTAAAACTTGAATGCTTTACACATTTCTTCAAAACAAACTTAATTATTCAGCTTTACTGAATTGGCTGATACTGACAATGAAAAACAACGAATGAAAGATCACTTTTGGATAAACATCAGGCCTAGCGAAGTCACCGCTTTTATTTTACAGCGCTGTCATATCAAAACTATTTTAACACACAGCTTATTTTTCTTATTTTTGGAAATAAATAAAGAAACGTTTTGCCCATTCCAGGATTTTCAAGGACTACGACCCAAATGCAATGAATTTCCAGAGGTTCAAAATTTTTCCCCTCAATTTCAAAAGGGTTTTCAAGGACTGTGACAGCCCTAAATTTTATTTATTCGTACGATTCTAACATTGATGTTACTTACCCTGGCTGAATCTAAGTAACGTGAATACAGTTCAAGCGTAAAGCCAAGGGTGTTCTCATCATTGGTCGACATTACATCAAACGAATCCTGAAAACAAACGACAGGAAACCCTCGGGTTGAGCAGGCCATTAATTAGTAGACCCTAAAAATGTATTGAGAATCGGAAACTGGAATGTGCGTATATTGTACTGAAGTGGGAATCTAGCACAACAAGAGGCTCATTAAGCCTTTACTCGTGGTACGCGTGGGACCGGGGACAAATCCCAAATATGGCAGTCACTG
>JAOBBB020241782.1:0-11308 GCA_025331005.2 Zoanthus gigantus | reverse complement strand
TTTTCATCGTAGACTGGTTCTCAGAATCCAGTGGATGTGGATATAATAAAACAATTATTCCACTCAATCTCGTCGTATACATGGCTAATAGCCAACTCGGCGCTGCGCGCCGCGTCGGCTATGAGCTCATGTACGACTCGATTTCGTGGAATAATTGCTAAATATTTAATACCTAGACTAAACACTTTTTTATTTTGTAGGAATACTTTGAAAACGAATTTACATCTGGCGATGGTAAAAAAGGTAAATTATTCTAACACTTGATTTTCTTAGATGAGTTCTGTCCATCAAAAATCAATACTTTGCACTGAATGTTTTTAAAATGTATTTTGTATGTTTTCCGGTTTCTTTTTTCGAGCGATAAAAATGGAAGCTTACTTGTTCATTTTTCATAGCACACAAGGACTTTGGACATTTTTACGGTAAGAAGCGTAAATTATAACTATAATTAAAGTTTCAAATGAAAGAACGCGCAGGTTTAAAATAAAGTTCTGTGATCTTCTTACTCTAATTGCTGCAATAACCTCAGTTTAACCAAGAATTCATTAAATCGCTTGTCGTACATGCCCATGCATTTAATTGCCTTTTTTACAAAAAAAATATTTTAAAAAAGTAATACTTAGAAGGGCATTGTTTTACATGTCATTATGCATTATATTCATCCGTCGCTAACGTTATTTGCTTCTAGTGTCTTAGAGATGGCATTCTACTTTCTAATTTTTTATATCTTTTGTTGTTAAATGGTTATTAATTGCAATTAATCGCGGTTTGATCATTTGCTCCTTATCTTTAGCAAGACATTAAACCTATTCAATAATTCGTAGATCAAATTTAAGATATATATTTAGAAGATCAAATGTTCTTTAACAGTAGCTGCTTCTTCTTTGTAATGCAATAAAGTACATTAACGTCCCAAAGTTAGTTATGTTAGGATTAACATTCTTCTACACAGCACTTATTCATGCCTGGACCTTTTTTGCAGGTTCCAGTTATGTAGCAGCCCCGGATGGTAGTCGGACACCGGTATTTCGTTTTGCAAATAATTTTGGTGCATGGTAGCTTTTTATTTGATATCATAGCTTGTTTTAGATTTTCTGTTTTTCATGTTGTTATTTTTTTTGTAGAACCTTTATGCTGAAATCTTCTTTAGGGCAGTGATTTTTTTTCTTTACTTCTCTATATGCTGAAATCTTCTTTAGGGCAGTGATAGTTTTTTCTTTACTTCTCTATTTCCCAGGGAACCAGATTAGATGAGCTAAGTGGATGGAAATTGTTCCGACTTGGGTTTGGTCAAGGCTTAAGTAGTTCTAGGTAGCTAAATCCTTTATAAGCCAAGTGTCCCGTGGAGCCCGCACATCTCCAGTTTTGTAGTGACTTTCACTGCAGCTGGACGGGACACTAATCCATAACAGTTTTGCTCCCAGCAGACGCTGGTACTCATTTACCTACCCCGGAAGGATGGAACTCTGAAGCAGAAAAGAGGTAGCAAGAATATTCAAATCTCGGCAGAGCCGGGATCAAACAGTGGACCTTGTTGTAGCAGTGATCTTACCAACTGCGCCAACCATCCCCGCTCCTAAGTAGTTCAGTGTTATATTATGTACTGTCCTCAATCGGTTTCATTGGTAACTGAACACTGGCAGTTTGCAAGCTCCACAATTTTACCAATTTAAAACTAAACTGACAACATCAAATTTAATTTCGACCAGCAGCTGATTAAATATTATTACGACAACCAATCTATCTCTCCACTAAAAGTACAGTTAAACCTTACTCAAGCCTCGGGTGTAATTTCTAAGCGATGGATAATTGAGTAGCTTTATAAACCATGTTCTGCCACATTGTAGCAAAGGGGTTGGTGCAGTTTGTAAAACCCTTGCTATCCAACTACAATGTCCCGGGTTTAATCCATGGCTCCACGGAGATTCAAACAATTGTGTGACCTTTCTTTTTGCCAAAGCTCATTCAGGTTTCATCCTTCTGAAGTCAGTAAACGAGTAGCAACACCTGATGAAAGCTAACCTGTCCAGGGGGAGTTGAAGAATCTCATCCCCTTGACACTACAGAAACCAGATTAGCGCCGGCTCCATTGGCCGTTTGGCTAGTAAAGAATTTAGCTTTACCCCATGGTTAGCCCAGTTACAAAGGTGCTAGTCTACCTTGTTGGAGGTTTGGGTTCGATTTGCACGCCACCCATACCAATGCTCAGGGTCTTAATATAATTGAAAAGGTTCTACCTTTGATCTGCCTTTTGCAGATGGTTAGATCTTTCTATCTTCTCGAATAAGGGTGTAAAACCGTAGACCCTTTCTCTCTCTACCTCCTCTCAGGGAACTTAAAAGTGTTGTTGTCTGTTTGTTATATCGAGGGCATTTGTTAGTGTTTAAAATGTGTGGCCTCTGCTGTGGCGGGCTATCTATAACAACTAGCTGTTGAAATCCGAACACTCCATTTGGGGAGCTTTCACTATTACCATTTAACTGCATTATTAATTATATTTTTCTCTTTATAAAGGGCTTGTCACGAATTTCAGATGGGCTGCTTATCGCTGAAATGGACCTAAACTTGTCGAGGCAGATCAAAGACAAATGGTGCTTTCAGGTAAGAATAAGATATAACCACAGCGAGTAGCTACCGTCTTTTGTTAATACCTGAGGTACATTGCAGTTTAACAGACTCTAGGCACAAAGTACCATGATGGTTTAAAACCTTTTTAAAAAAATGTCTAAAGATGTTAAAATGCGGAATCTATTTGTTACTATTTTGCTTTAAAATATATATGCTTTCAATGATTATGTAGTGATGAAGGATTTGTTGCAAGGGCTTTAATACAAACTGTTTGTTTTCTTGTTTAGATGACATCTCGACTTGACCTTTATGCCAAGACACTTAACGAAGCCTACAAGCCGGAGTTTGTTCCTCAGCGAGTTGTGGATAGGGCTGGACAACAATAAAGGGTACAATATTTGAACACTGGGGGCAAAAACAGCTAATTCGTAGATCAAATATAAGATAAATAGTTAGAAGATCAAATGTTGTTTGACAGTAGCTGCTTCTTCTTTGTAATGCAATAAACTACATTAATGTTTTAAAGTTAGTTATGTATGTAATGTGGTGCTCATTACACGTGAGGTAATTACTACGTTACTCAACTGCTTAAGGGAAGACTTTGCTCTAGCAAACCGCTGTAGGCTTTAGAAAGCATAATTTTCTTAGTTTTGTTTAATGACGTTATCGATGAAAGTGCAAGAATTCTTGCGTCGTTTAGGTCAGGGGGGTAACTGATTTCATATTTCCTATTCTTACCATCTAACCCTTCTCCTAACCTCCGTTACCAACCAAACCACCATTCCCCCCTCATATTCACTAGCCTACATCATAACACCTTCCTTTACTTTCCAGCTCACATCTCCTTTCCTATATCTAACCACCCTCCTTCCCTTCTTACTCCCCACCTCACATCTTTCTTGCCTACATCTAACTATCCTTTCTCTTTCCTTCTTACTTTCCGACTCCCCCTTGCTTACCCAACCCCTCCTCCCATCTACTTCAAACCTCACAAAATCCTTCTTTATGCCTTTCGTTAACACTCAGTTTACAAGTAATCTTATATTAATTTAAGTCAAAGAGGTTTTCATCTAGGAATTCATTTAATTGTGTCATTACAAGATTCTTGGTTATTATTTAATAAACTTTTCTTTTTCCGAAATACTTCTTGATGTTGATCAGGTTTTGAGCTCTTACGGCAGCAATGACGGAATTAGGTGATTTAGATCTGTCCACCCAGTCTGCGATTACCATATTCACGGTTGCTCCGTGGCGTTCTCGGTGAACGTAGCATTTTTTCAATGCAGATTGCATGTACCGATCACAGCTTCGCTGGGCGCTCCACGTGGAGTGAAAGTACGAAGTCATGTAGATATCCAATCGCAGTAACCCGAAACCTCCAAATTTTTTGCACCACCTCTCTGTTCTTGATACTATACTAGAACAGCGTTTATCCAATCGAGAAATTTGTGGCCATGTTATCTTGATGGCATATTCAGATTCTTGAATCCAGGGAGGAGTTTTTGAACTAGCGTTATCGAGAAGCTTTTCGGACATATAGACGAAAATCCGTTGGTTAGTTTCGATTGCTTCTATAAGGAACGGATTTGTTTTTGTGTTTATGGCTAACTCTTTGGCTTGGAGCCGTTCGCGAGTCGGTTCCCAAAGCGCTTTTAGATCTTTTAGTATATCTTCATAAATTCTTCTTCGATTCATGCTACCTTTCTGCACGTCTCGGTTGAAATCAATCAGTATGACCTCGTTAGAATGTGCAGGTTGCCGAAGCCACTGGTCCATCTGCTGTAGGATTGTTCGGATTCTTCCAGCGTATGCCTTGCCGTGACAAGCCCAAGCGCCTGTGGACCAATACTTGCCATCCTTTTTCACTTTCACCCAACAAGTGTCAATATCAAAATACCGAATCCCATAGTCGAGTTGGCGTGTGATACTCCACCCTTGGTTTCGATAGTGCATTGAGGAGGCGTGTGATCCGGACCAGTGATAAAGATGGCCGTTAAACCCCGAATAAGAATTGACTACCTGGAAATGTCACTTCGTCGATGTGTAAGAAACAAAGTTTCTCCATTCCATTACATTTTCGTGCAGCGTCCGTCTGATATTGAAGGAGAGAAACAATTACAGATAGCAAGAACACTGAAACTGCGGTTTCCATGTTCAAGAACACAGGGTGATTCAACAATGATGAACTGACCAGAGCTTAAAATTGCCAATAAATGAGATACGTTTTATTTAAACAGCTTGTTCGTTTCCTAATATATATCCATTTTCACAAAATAGATCCATTTTTAGAACTGGAGTGACGCCCATGCAGTTAGTTATAATTAATTTTTTTTTTTAATGCAAAAAAGGAACAAGGGTGGAAAAAACAAAGAACTTGCTGGTGAACTTGCGAATCTGGTTAACAAATTATAGTCACATAGATGTATTAAAATATTACGTCTGACTAACAACAACTGCTGCCACAACGTATTTGATCATCTGCGGAAATGTTTGACCAGCTTTTCGGCTGTTAAACTCTTGTTTCAGATATTCCAACTATCTTTTTTTTGTCGACAACGGCTATCAAAGGATTTAGTTACCTTTAAGTGGACTATTAAATCGTGTTAACCATAAAATATGGCGTTTTCGACTGACGCCATAGCGGTCTTGTTGGTTTAGCCCCTTTATCTTGTAGCACAGATATGGTCGCTACCCCTTTCTGTCTCAAGGTATTGAATATGGAAATGCTCAATAAATTATCATTTCTAAATCTTGATTTACTTGATACAATTTTGTAGTGTAATTCTCGTGGTGTCTACACAATAATAATAATACGGAAAGTTCTATAGACATGATTTTCAAATTTAATTAAAAGAGCCGAGCTTTTTTGCTTCCGCGTGAATTTATATATATAAATTATAAAAAGATTTTAATTTTGTGTCATTTACAAGGAAACGAGATCTTAGCACCAAATATATTACTATTTACATTTCGCACCTGTACATTTTTTAAGCACAAAAGCGGCATACTTATACCATTCCAAAGTTGGTTTTTTTTTCAATTTCTCTTTCAAAGGAAGGTTATGTTTTTTAAGGTCGAAATAAAGTCTTGTAAATAACCCACTGAATTTTCCGCTCTTAAGAACAGCGCCGGCCGGTCCGAACAACTTTAAAAATCCGAAGTTTCTTGAATTTTTTGGATTTTCCAAACGCCCATGTTTTCGTTGAAAAACTGCACCCGGAAAATTAAAGTGTGTTTTTGACACGGTGCTTTGTAAGTAATTGTTGTCAAATATTCTCAGACCTTGATAAATTACCCATACCTGGACATTACCTGGAGAAGTTCTAGAATTTCGTCCCGACACCCCGGGGTTTTGTTCAATTATACGTACACTTTTAGTCCAAGTTTCTGTTTTCAAGTTAAAATAATAAGCGGGAAATTCGTAATGCTTAGCTTTCTTCTTGATAAAATCACTGTTGTTGAACTCCACCCGACATTTTCTAGTTTGGTAAACAGCGAATCACATTACAAATTTGGTTGTCTTTTCCCCAACGGAATCCTTTTTATTTACTGACATTTTGTATCTTATACTTGGCGCAGTTGTTCGAAATCCGATTAGGGCTAACCCAGGGTTAAATTTTTAACCCATGGTTTTGTTTCCTACTATACATCGGGGCCCAGTTTTTCAAAAGCCAATTAGCAATAACCCAGGATTAAATTTTTAACTCATTGTTTTGTTTCCAGCCTTACAGAGACTGATATGATCTAAAAATTTGAGATTAAGTTTTTTCCTAGGAAAAATCTGAACGGTATTATAAGAACCGTAATCTTTTCCTCAGAGAAGAAATTCCTTCTGTAATTTCTGCTAATCCCAAGGCTAATTGAACCTATCGTTGAACAACTGGGCCCAGGTTAGTTTTCATCCAAAGAAAGCTGTCATTTTTCAATTCACCATTCCTTCTTTTCGTTGTGTAACACTGTAACGACCACCTATGCTCAAAAAGTTCAGCTCTAGGGTGTGACGATTACTCCCAGGACCAAATTTTCAACACAGGGCTGAAGTTTCAGCCAGGCTAGCTCAAACTACTATATATAGCTACATGCACTCCTTCATACACTCCTTCATACACTCCATCAAATAAACAAAATAAAAAAATCTTATCAACCAGATTGCACCAACGTTCGAATTCATCTTTAATACAAAGCACAGAGCAACTGGGTTTTTTGTTGAACAATCGCACAAACTGCTGTGAGAACGAGCTTAAGATCATATTTCCCACCCTCGGTGATAAATGTTTCATCGTCCCCACCCTACCCCCCTTTAAGGTTAACATTGTTTTTGATAGGTGCATTACAAACAAGCATTACAAACAATAGATCCACCCCACCCACCTCTTGTGTTTTACACTGGTAGATCGTTCACAACAAATGTAGGACCAATCGCCCTCCCACTTGTGTTTAACATTGATTGATGCACTAAGTACTGTATTTTGTATTTTTTAAAAAGTTAATATTTGATTTGCTCTATTCAGTTCTTTCAATTTCAGACCAATGAATGACGCCAATTTGGTGTACTCTTAACAAACGAATTTTGATTATTTCTTTTGTTTGGGACACCAACATGGACGTTATGTCTGTTGTGTTTTGTGTCTCTTGGGACTGTGTGATAACCAAGAATTGGGACCCTAGCAGGGATAAATTTCGACAAACGACATGGCCTAAAAACTGCGACATAGAAGCCCCAAAAAGTCGATATACGGAATCATACTCGACTAAAATACCGACAGCGAATTTTTAGTTTTCTGAAGTTTAGACAGCAACATTCTTTCTCGTTCGTGACATGATTAATTTAGTTGGATTATCTCAGGAGTGGCGCGGAGTCTCGGGAGAGGTATGCTTGTCCCGAAATTGGCCGAATGTCATTCTTAAGCGCGCTGTGTATATACTTTTTTAATAACAACACAGCTTACAAGATTCACGAGGCTCAGATTTCGGAAATTTTCAGAATTTTTTAAGAATCATACTGAGGCCCAATCACTCGATCCGCACAAACAATTCCTCTATATACATTTTTTCGTTTTCATGACTATGGTATTACCCCTTTCCTTAAAGCTAGTTTCTATGGATGTGTTTTGATCGATCAAAAGTAACTACAGTCGACTCCCGATAACTCGAACCTCGCGCTAATTCGAACCAACATCGATTTCCCGTGGATTTCGTTCACACATTTACTGTAATTTTACCCTCGGTAACTCGAACCCTCGATAATTCGAACCTCCCGCTATCTCGAACCAATTTTCATTTCCCTTCAGGTACAATGTAAATAATTTTACCCTCAATAACTCGAACCACGTTTTTCAAGACGTGACAAGACCACATTACCTGGTGTTGCCCTGGTGTTTTGAAAGTTTTGTTTTGTTACATTACGTTCAATTTACAGATTATGTAGTCAAGAAACATCTCATAACAATTATAATTAACTTTAATTAACATGTACAGTACTATACATTTTATAAATAGAAATGCACATAGACACCGTTTTTTCATTATTAGAAAATTATTAGAAAAAGCGATACCAGTAGAAACATTTCATTACATATATACAGTACTTAATTAAATTAAATGATTGTAAATTAATTTGTACATTGTACGATCAGAAGTGCACAGAATCATCCTTTTTCCTTATTTCCGGCCATTTATTCTCAACTCCCGGTAACTCGAACTCCCGATAACTCGAACCTTTTTCAACTTCCCCTGAAGGTTCGAGTTATCGGGAGTCAATTGTAAATACTAGACTATTTCTTTTTTGTTCTTCCGCCTGCAGAACATATTTTCACACAAGCACAAGATAATCTGTGCCAGTTCGACGTATTTTCTGCTTCTCGGCATGATTTTTTACGATTGTCATTGTCTACTTAAACGCTGCCATCGTCCACCTTTTAAATTCGCTTTCAGACAAGCAAAGAAAAACCTCATCCCGTCAAATGCTTCAGATATCTTATTGCGATTTATTACCCATAATTCCCGTTTTGCTAATTAGAGTGATGTGATGTCACCATAAAACAAACGAAATTCCAACAAGCGACAGGCGAACGTAGCGAAAATGCGTCACAGCTATTTTTTAAATGATGGCAAGCGACACCGGCTACCCCCTGGCAAGGGCGAGTGTCTCGCATCGTCTGGATTATTCACTCATTAGTTACAGAAGCATCACAGGTTACTAGTACTGGTTTGGCCAATTAATAAAATAGGACAGCGGTCTTGCCCTTTAGAGCGTTAACAGGTAAAATAGGCCAGCGGTCTTGCTCGTCACAGTTAATGACAACAGAACATGCTAATAAGTCACTAGGCTTAGTTATGAACTTTTTGTGGCTACTGCGTCGATAGACGGTAGCCACTTTGTTATCGCCTGGGCGAGTATGTTACAACACAACAGGAAGCCTAGGTAAGTCACCAAATACCACAGGAAGCCCGCGAATTTCATAAACTTGCGGTATAGCAGTTTTGATTAAATAATACATTTATTACATTTTGCCGCTTACATTTTCTTCCAATCTTTTAATTTTGATATCTGATGTCTTGATAACATTCAGAAACTAAATGCCAATATTACAACCTACTAAAATTAGCTTCTAATCGATAGAACGCACAAATAAACCAAATCTAGATTCAAATTGTTTCCTTAACTATCTATGAACTATAAATTTCTTCGCATTCCAAGTCTACTTGCAGTAGCCATGTACAAGCGCTCAAAAAGCGCCTTTTATCGTGTTTGCTTGTATCTTCTCGTGCTAAGTGCCAGTGAAGAAGACAAAAACACAAGGACGAAAGAACTAAGCTGTGTAAGTACACAGGCTTCCCAAACTTAAAATTCTACTTTTTTTTTATGGGTCTACGACGTGTTTCTATAAAATTTTGGTACGAACGATTGTGTCACTCTAAAAACGTGTAAATTACTACGTATTTTGAAATAAACTTTATCTACCTATGGGTTATTTATTTGTGTTTTGTACCGGGTTTATTTTTCAATTTGAGGCCGCTGGGTGGATATTTTCGAAAAAGTTTTGCTCCCCTAATAAAAATATTAAAGGCAGCATACCGTTTTGATCGAATTCCGGTCAGATGTGACTCCACAAATCGCTCTCTCCATGGGGGTTTCAATTGACTGGTGCATAATGAGAGAAACATAACTGATTTTCCACGTGATCGGTCAGGTGGTCAACACCAGGTCACTTCGTATAATAACGAGACGAAGCGTGTAATTTAGATTCAAAACTTTTATTTTATTTTCTCACTTTGACTGTATACGTTTTACTACATTGTTAATTACCGTGGTAAATTAATCACCATTGACATTTTACCATCATCTTAACTCTGACCCTTAACGGTTTTACGTTTTTATGAGTTTTTAATTATCATAATTTGGTTTTCCAGTCTCTCCATTGTCCGCATAGTTTTGCTTCAAGGTGCACTGTTAGCCTTCCGCTTTCTCTGAAACAGAACAAGATTTATAGACGATAATAAATAGTGTCGCGAAGATGTGCATATTTTATTTTCCAGTGGTAAAAACAATATTTTCCGAGCAAATGCAACTAATAAAATGTATCGATACAATACATAGCCTTATCCTTGATGTATTAGCGAATCATTTCTTTTGTAGTTTTTTTTTTTTTTTTTTTTTAAATCTAAATCTGTACACGAAGTGCAGGACGAGTTATTGTGAGGGCTAAAACGTCACTCTCCGTCGCGTCCGTTATTATGTCACAGGTAGCCCACACTCCCGTCACGATAATTAAATGCCAACGGAATTTATAAAGCAAATATATGGGGACTTTAAATTTCTTAAATTACTGCAACCAAATTTTCCCCAATAGCAATATAAATGTAAGAAATGTCCCAAACACAAATATCAAATATCGTGACAGAAGCGTGGGCTATCTATGATTATGTCGAACACAAAAATGAACGCAACAATACACAAGGTTAAATCCTGCTAAAATATGTTGTTGTTGTTGTTGTTGTTGTTCTTCTTCTTCTTCTTCTTCTTCTTCTTCTTCTTATTATTATTAAATTAGGACAAAACTGAACAAAATTGTTTTTTTAGGTCTTGTTTAGGTTTTGAGAAATAAGCCAAAAGTCTCACCTGCAGCCTTGACTCTGTCAATGAATTTTTGTGCTGTCCCGGCAGCATTCGGGTGGTTACTGTTGTAATTATTCTTCCAATACTTTGCCTGACCATTGAGATCTGTCGGGATTGCTCCTGGTTTGTTTTTGTAAACGAGTCGAGCGGCAATCGCAGAGTACAAAGGTTTCTCCAGATCTTTCCACTGAACTTTAGACCAATCGATACCGAACTCTTTCTTGATTTTTTTGAAATGTTGTTTTAGCCTAGGATGACTTTTAACATCTTGAGTGTCCTGTGTTCCAGTGAAACAGAAATTACATATATGTGTTTTTATTGTAGGGATAATAAAACACTTAACTAAAGAATGACAGATTTTGAATACGAGAGAGGGCCAGTGGTCATTTCTATTCAATGTATATACTGTAATTACAGATGAATAAAAGGCTTAAGACAAAAAAATAAAATAAATAAAATAAAAATAAATAAAAAATAGATAGAAGAGGTTGTTATATAAGAAAACGGTGAATGTTAAACATCCAGTAGAATGAATAGACAAACAAACAAAATAAAACTAATACTGGACATCAGCTCGAAACTCAGCGACGTTTCGCCTAGAACGACTAGGCTTCTTCATGC
>JAOBBB020241696.1:0-11308 GCA_025331005.2 Zoanthus gigantus | reverse complement strand
GAATTTCTCATACAAAGTCTTATAAAATTTTGAAAATGTCGTTACTAATTTTACCATGCACACTGAGCTTGGGTTGCCTGTGTTTAAATGTGGTACAATTTTTCATTGAATCCCAGTGCTGTTAACTCTTTTGATAGCCAACTTAATTTTGGGCTAGTGCTATCTTAGGGTTAGCCTAAACCCATACTTAAGCATGCATCGAGGAGGTATTTTTCCATTTTTAGTTTTTTTTTATGATGGACTATGTGCTACGTATACATCACAATTTCCAATACACACATGTGAGTTCCGATACATGTGTAACAGGGAAACAGACTATTTTAATATTTAACACAAATTTGCTCCAACTTTCTCACCACTTTGTGCACTATTACGTGTTTCCTTTTTTGAACATTTCTTAAATTTATTTTAACCATAAACTATTACATAAAGCAAAAAAAAAATCGGAAAAGAAAAGAAGTGAAACCTGCCTTTACGATTGCTCAAAGAACTGAACAATTCATGAAAAAAAAACACAACTTTACAGTCTGAAAACTTTTTGGAAATCAAACAAATGGGAAGGAATAATGAAAAAACATGTTCAATGAAAGTTTAACTATTTCAGCTTGTTTTAAGCTTGGTTTACTTGATCCCCATCCCAGTTTCAAGATCAATAACATCACTCATAAATAGTCACAAATAGACTGACTAAATACATGTACCCACCACAAAGAAAGCAAAATGCATACAAATATGCATCTAGTTTATTTTCAAACACATTTAGTTTGCAGTAGTCAGGGCTACTTGAATTTCATGATTATGTGATTTCGCAATATTGACTCAAAAACACAAAATTTGTAAAATTTGCCTTTTTTTGCATAATTTTGTGAAATTCATAAAAAATCACTTGTACAGAAAATGAATAACTTTTTTTTTATTTTATTTGAAAACTGGGTAAAAAATAGCAGCTTTCTTATCTCTACAAACCAATTTAAAACCCTTTAAAACATGCCACTTCCAATGAGGTTGAAATTTAATCAGTCACCAAGTTTGGTTTAGTAACCAGGCCTTTTAGTTGCAGGAGCCTGGTTCAGTGTTTTAAAAAATTAAAACCAAATGCTAATTAGCTCATTCCACTCAGCCAATACACCATTTTACTAATGCAAATTTTTGTTTTCCCCAGTCCCTTAAGGGGGCAAAAAACCACAAATCTGGTGAATTAATAAGACAAAATGTGCCAACACTATTTTGCCCCCAGAGAAGTTTAATACTGGGAAAAATTTGTATTAGTAAAATGGCGTATTGTAATATTCTATAGCTTTTATTGAAATACTGTTACAGCATAAAATTACCTATAATAGTGTTACAAGGTGAAGACTGAAGAAGTCGAATGACTGAAGAAAAGTTAGTAACATGATTTGCCACACAATGTAACAAAATTGAATCCCAATGCCACCCTATTTTACATGTTTTCATTGTGAAATTCTATAAGCCCTAAATAGTTCATGCAGAACGAATTGTAGTGCTAACCACCCAGTCAGGTTTTCTGTATGAGATAAAGCACATACAGTATACTGTAATTATATTGAACCATCTAAAATAACAGGAAATTCATCACTACTCATCCTCCTTTTAATGTAACAACTAAAAGATTAATGCAACCTGAACCAATGTTCAAATGTACTCATTATCATCAAACTGCATTATTTTGTTTAATGCAAATGCTTTCAAATCAAGGCAACTTAATTGGAGTTGTTTATTTCAAAGATATGTAGAAGCAGTCTTTGGCCAAAATCAGCTGTAATTGTTTTGGATATATTCTCCAACACATGCCAGCATGTAAAACGGATGTAAAACCGATATGATGATGATGATACCCTTGACAGTTACAGGCAGAAAACTTACTCCATATACATGTTGAAAATACTGCTTGAAATTTTCTAATTCTAAACTCTGCACCAACTCAAACTATTCAAATATAAAAATTATATACTTTTTACCCATAAGATATGTTTTAATCTGTCTTACATCTTCAACAGTTTCAGGAATAAAAGTATCATAATTATTCTAAGAACCACAATCATTTTCCTGCTCTCTCAACAAAATATATATCCTTTGAAAGCATTACTCTTATTTAAAAACAAACAGTCAGTGCATTGCTATTTTCAATCCCCCCACTCTCAGAACACCACTGGAAGAATAACAGCAAGACATTTTGAGGTCAACAAAGCCAGAAAAAGCAGTGGCAAGTTTTATGGACACATTCTTTTCCGGAACCTGGGGTGTTCAGTAATACATTGTCCCAAGTACCAGAAAAGTTGAACTCACCAGTTTTACAGTATTTGATTTAAAATCTGATAAGCAAACATTTTAATGGAAGCACATTACGGCGGTGACCAGGAACATCTCAGGAATGCCCAATTGTTTTGACTATGTCACATGGATAGAATTATCCAATAAAATGTACATTAGTCATTTTGTGTTTTGCAACATGACAGATGCAGCAGAGAACGTGCAAGAAAAACTTGAAAATTATTTTGATCATTTTTTCTTTTCATTAGCAAACATTTGAAATAGCTTAATCAAGTGAACTAGCTAATCAAATAAGCTTTATTTTTCGTTTTCAATTGGGGTTTACAAATTCCAAAAGGCTTATCTATGAAACTGCTGAAAACAGCCACAAGTTTTGGCTCATGACCAACATTATTAAGAGCCAGAGATTTATAACCTTTTCAACCTAATCAGCTTTGTTTAACTACTTAGTACTCGAGTATTCTGCAAATTCTTGAGAACCATACAAAAACATCCCCAAGAATGAAGCACATTTTTACAGGCACCTTTAAAATAATTCAGCACGCCATAAAAGATAAACATACCTGGAGATTTCACTGGTTCTTGAATCTGAAGAGTTGTATTTTCTGGTACTGGATAAGGTGCAAATGAGGGGTACTCAGCTGGAGGTTCCATGGTTTGTCGTGGCACAAGCACAGGAGGAAGGACTAAATAAACAAAATTATTGGCCATTTTAATATTCTATAAAGCTTTCCAAACTGCAACATTGTAACATAAAGTAATGTAAAGAACATGGCCAAAGTTATTGTTGCTGGTCTTGAAAACAACAGCAATCACCAAAAAGAAAACTTCAAAAGTGACTTGATAGACTGCTCTGACCATCAGAACACCAACGTAAAAGTGCTTGACAGTGATTCAAAATGGTACAAAAAAGGCATGCAACAAGCAACCTATATTTGCATCAACAACCTGGACCAGATTCCAGTTGTCACATATTTGGGACAACTTACTGCAGTCATGGAACCTTAAAACATGTCACTGCAGTAGTGTGTGACTTCAATTACTGTTGAGCTGAAAGCTCAGTTTAGTTTTTTAAAAAGTTATCTTTTTTTCTTTTCAATCCTACTGTATTCTCCTGTGTAAATAAATATTTGTTATAATATATGCCTGACCCCAAGCATGGGGAACTATGGGCATTGTACGAAGATGATGATGATATAATTTACGTCAGTAATCTCGAGCACTAGCTAGCTCTTCTTCAATTAAAAAATTGGTAGCAACAAAATTTTTTGTATTTAGCTTTCTAATCAAAAGCAGCTACAGAATTGAATGAGAGTTTATGGGTGGGTGGGTTTTGGTCTTTGATGTTTTCCAAGGTAAGTTAACACTTTTCTTGATTTAATATATATTATCCATTTATACTGAGTGTCCAAATTGTCCAAAGTATACTGTGGGACAAGCTCCAGCATATCCCTCTTCCACATTCTGCAAGCCATGGTGTCATTGGGGCTGAGGTTGCACTATCCCAAATCATCATCCACCAATTCTGACCAGCACTTCCTAGGTCTCCCTCTCTTAACACGTCCAGCCACTCTGAGGCACATGATGCAGTTAATCCAGCTTTGGCTTCTTGTTACATGACCCTTCCAGTTGAGGCATCTTTGTCTGATTGCCAGCAACAACTCTATCAAACACAGCTCTATGCAAAGAGTACTGAGGCTGTGATTGTCCTAATTGTACCAATTATTTTAAAGTAAAATTAATTGGTAAAAAAAGGAAAACTGATCTCACCAAATTTTGCAGGTAGAAATTCCTTTGTCGTGTTTAATATTTTGAGGTCTAGGGGAATTGGTTTGAAATAAAATGTACAATTGATGTTTTGCATGGCAATTTGGGTTTGGTTGTCTCCCCTGAAACATTATATTTTAACAAAATAGCTTATTAAAAAAATGCGGCTTTTTAACATAAAGTTAAGTTGAAAAAATTACAGTAGTAACGAAAAGTCAGATAACATCAAAACTATCAAAGTCTAAAAAAATAGGAATATGTTTTTAAAGAGTCAATTCTTCGTGACGTCACATGCTTACAATAACTATGACTCGCAAACAAACGAAGCCCTTTCTACGATAAAACTCACAATAAGAGTTCACTTATCTATTTCAGCTACCACTCAATTCGAGAAGCTTTCATTCTGAAAGAAGTTCCGGTAAATGGGATTTAAAGAAGAAGAGATCCAGTAAAAGTTCTACAAATATCCGTTACGGTGAGTAATGTATGCTACGCTTTGTACCCTTTTTATCGCGAATAAATAAACTCTAAACATAGAATAGTTTTAAATTTCAAAGCAATGCTGCATCCGTGAATGAATGTCAAGTTAACATATTTTTCAAAAAAAAATACTTTCTATATAATGAGGAGTGTCATCTGTATGGACAAAAATCATGTTGAAAAATGGTAAGTTGATCTTTCGTAAAGATCATTCAAGTTTAGCATCGACCGATTGTAGTTCTGAGCAAACGAACAAAAAAATTCACACACAAGCTTCAGTAGCTTTTCAGCAACCAAATTTTAATGAAGCACACGACTGATGAAACTTTATCAGTTTTAGGTAATTATAATTTCTATCAGCTGTACAGATAAAACTTCAGTTTACTTCAACAGAAAACAACAAAGCATCGGAATTTTTTAGATTAAAATCTCCGCAAAAATTTTAAGTTATGCAGACAGAGTCATCAGTTTCATTTTAGTTTCAGAATTACTACAACTCAAACTACCAACTTACTTAGTGGTTATTGTTGAAGGAAAATCATTGTATAAATACTAGAGCTTGCTGTGAAAATCGATTACATGCTTTGACGCGCGTGGTCAATTTCCTTTGAAAGAAACGGATGAAAATTTGAAAATGTATCGGTTTAGAAAAGACTTTATAACAAGTGCACCCTACAACCAAAACTGAAATGCACACTGGGCGGTGTACTCGACAATATTTCCTGAAATTTTACAAGATGTATTGTAATGAAAGTAATCAATGCGCATTCCTACAGAAGAATAAGACAAAATAAAATAAGTTTAAAAAACCCTTGCCAAATTCGCGTTTACTTGTCTTCAATATATATTCCTCAGTTCAAAATACAACAGAAGCCTAATCTGAAATGCCGAACGCAACCTAAACACCAATGCTCAAATAATCAAAAACGATGCCGAAATTACGCCATTTTTACGTCGAGTTAGGTTTTCTGCTTCTCCAACACAACCTGATGACCAAAAGTAATCATCAGCCATCAAACATTTAAATGAAAAACGCATACTCCAGTTTTGCAGGTGAGCAGAGAAAGGTTTCAAATGCTCCACTAAGTTCTAAGCGGAACAACCAGTTAGTGATCTTGAATTTGCCTCGATCGTCCGGGCACAAACAAGGCAAGGACACATTCAGGCATGTGCACGCTTTTTACCCTAAAGTAGATCTAATCAAATACAAGCTGGCAACCCTTAAAGCATACCTGGTGTCTCAACTCGCTGGTAATGGAACGGATTTACACAGACTTCATCTTTTTTTAAGCTAAATGCGAATTCACAAGTGTCGATCGGTCGAAGCTCGTGGTGACTTTGCAAATCAGGCCACCTCCATAGCCTGCAGTAAATCACATGTGGTAAACCTTTTTTATGCGAGACCTGCAGGCGTCCGTCCAAACTTCGTGGAATTGTTACGCATTTAGTCGGAATACCTGGGTTTGTGATGGCTTTTTCAAGCTCTTCTAGACCTCCCGTTTTTTTAAGCTTTTTGACAAGACTCTTAACTGCTTTCTCGGCCCATTTGTCCTCAGAATCGGGCTCTCCCCTCTTCCAACCCAACAGTCTCTTCACAATCGGCGGTGAGAAGGGCAGCAGTGATGTCATTATGATTGGCAATCACCGCAACTATAAGCTATCAACTTCTACTTTTGATTTCTTTGTCCTGAATTACTTCATGAAAAAGAAAAGTCCTCAATAAACATTCAGGTTTTAGCGACCGATAAAAGCCCTACGAACACATCGAAGCCCACTTGATTGGCATGCCATGAACTGAGTATGCTCACTAGTCGGTGCTGTGATTGGTCAATATGCAGCAAGTCCCGCCTACTGAACAAACAGAGAAAAGATGACGTCAAGGTTGATCAAAAACAACAGGGAGTGACAAGATCACGTGAGCAAAGGTTGACACTTTTGAACGATAAGAAAACAAAAAGTTTTTAAAATCAAAAACGAGTTTTTCTGGTGTTTGCGAACACTACTACTTAAAGAGCCTCGTAATATGCAGACTTTTACAAGAAATAGTAACTAGCTGTTTATCTTTGATTGAAGTTTTGTCACATGATTAGTCCTGGACAAATGACGTCATTCTAGTGCGATCACGTTTCACATTGAGATCAAACGAAAATTCAAGAATCAAGCGGCCCTGCATTTTAGTGTAACCTCTAATTACTTGCCGTTTATGTCGATATTTTTATTCTCTTTTTATGAACTTTTTGAAAAGCATTACGCTCAAAGCCTTGATTTTTCTGGTTTTGTGTCGAATTTCAACTCAAAGAGGAAATCCTTCGACTTTCTTTCAGAAAACAGGAAATTCCATGACATTGACAGAGACAACGATTGCGCCTAGATTTGTGACTTGAGCCAGTGACCGAAGGAAAACCAATTATTTCGCGGAAATTGAATTTTCTAATTCATAAAGCATTTTGTTGCTTAATTCTATATTTTTATTTTTTTTTTAAAAAGAGTTTGAATATACAGGTAGAAAGGAATGGCTATTTATTTTAGAATAGGCTTCTGTAAAAATTTTTGGATGATCTGTATTGTAGTCTAGGACCCCATAAACTGATAAAGAAGCAAATCACCATTAAGAAACTAAGAAAAAAACGAAATGTTTTTCTTTGTATTCTAATCTATATCATGTTAAGATAAGATTCGAATTCCATTTTTGAATATTCTTTTCATAATGTATCAAAAGAGCTGCATTTAATGAATTTTGAAATAACAACTAAATGTCAATGGCAACAAACAAAGTCAATAATGAAGAGATGAGGAATGCTGCTACTCATGATAATGTTCAAAATAAAGGCAGCTTTTTTTAGCAAGTTTTGCTATTTAAATTATTTGATGGGTTTCCTGATAAGAAGCTGAAAAGATTAATCTACCCAACCCAGTGTCGGTGCCGCTTCTTGATAACCTTTTTTTAAAAATGTTCCAATTTGAACATAACGTCTGTAAGTATAATCAAACCGAGTTCTACTTAATGAAATCAAAACATCAAATATCTTTCAAAAAGTTGGAAATATAGCAACGAAGGTTCGAATTTTGTAAAAAATATAAGCATAAATAACTAATTATAATTGAATGGCAGTGAACCAATATGTTTAGGAGTTCCGGAACAAGCCGCCAGGAACTACAACCGTAACAACAATTTTATTTACCCCCAGATTCTCATATACATTTTTTTTTCTTTCTAAGAGATATTATTAAATCAGGGGCACTGGCCCTCTGAAATAACTAAAGAGCTAATCTGGTCAGGGGGCCGTAGACATCTGTTTTTCCGCTTTGTAGCGCGGACTACGGTGTGTGTTGGAAATAGCGACAGAAAACAAAGCGCGAGAATTAAGGTGAGTGTTGGTGATAGAAACACAAAGCCCGAAGACTCAGTACGCTGAGTGTTGGTAATACCGTGAAACAAAAAGTCGGAAGACTATGTTGAATGTTGCATGGTAATGTCAATGAAACACAAAGCCCGCGAGGAATACGGCGCTGGGGGCCGGTGAGCGTTGGTAATTGCAATGAGAAACAAAACGCAAGGAAATGTATTCGCTTTTTGCTCTGTTGTACTTTGTGTAGAAAAACAAGTTCTTCATTTTGCCGCGGCTTTGCTACTGATATGTTGAGTCAACTGTTGTTAACTTCTTTGTATTAACAAAATCGTAAAGGGCGATTATTCGGGTTTCCCGGTAGGAGGCTTGCGTCCTTCCTTCAAGACCGTACCTAACCGACAAAATATAGATAGGTTCATGCATTTCAAGTAAAAAAGAATTTCTCTGAGATATACCTCAGGGTTCTGTTTTATTTTCATCATTTTTCTAAATTACTCAGCCAATGGTAGAAGTAACTGCTCTGATAAATTACTAATCTATTTTTTTGCCGTGATACAGTAAATTATAAACTACTAAATGTCTAAACATATTGGAGAAAAAAAACAACAAGGGGCCAATAAACTTCTGTGATTAACTAACCTCCAACAGACTCACTTTAAATATCAAAAAGTCAATTTACTTTTTAATATTTTAGTTTTTTACCCATTTCAAGAATAAGTATATTTTTAACCAAAAATAACCGTGTTTGACAGTTGTGAGAAGTTGCCCTAGAAAACAAAAAACAAATCATTAAATTAATATCTTTGCGTTTTTAAAGATAAAAGTATAATGATGTGGAACAAGCAAATGAATTACATTCCAATAAAAATCCATACATCTAGATCTACAACTATACGTGACACAGGATTTCTATCCCGCCGTGGTGCGCTGGTGCTGGTTACTGGTGCAAATAATCAAATAGATACAGTGCTAAATAAAAAATGCTTAGAAAGAATACTAATTATTATAAAGAAATTTAGAATATTTCATGCTTAAAAGTGTGCATGCCCGTGAGACTAGTAAGAACAACGAGGCTCAAATTTGCCAAAATTTAAGAACAAGCTCAAGTTGAGGCTTGATAACTAGGAAAGTTTTTGTGGTAGAAAATTGACTAAAACTTAGTGATAAAGCATAAAACATAAAAAAGATTCACTGTAAAGACTGCTCAACAAAACAAGGAAGGTAGTTAGCCTCTAAATTTAGCCGTACAATAAATGTGTGGAGCATGCGCAAGGCGTTTCATTTTCCAATACCTTTTTTTATTTTGTTTTTTCTTCAATAAAAACCGCCCACAGAAACAAAAACAATTTAAGAACAAATTGATGCTGAAGTCGTCAAAAGATTAAGACCAATGAACCTGGGAAAAATTTACTGGTTCTTATTAAAAGCGTGTATTGCATATAGACTTTATAGTTGATCTTGGCCGGAAAAAGCAGTTCTTGTGCGTCGATCTCTCCCCGTGTCCCTGGGTTGATGTAGTTAGCCCCTGTTCAGTGAAATTTTTCTTACTTGCTCCTGAAAATTATCTTGTTCGCGTTAATTTTTAAGAGTTCTTCTAATCTTCATTATAACATTGAACTTATTTCCAAAAGGACTGCTGATGAATCCTAAAACAAGGTAATTTGTTTAATTTCTTTCAAGGTTTGTCAAATTCACTGCTTCACTACTTTTTATTCTATTACTAATATTATTTTATATTATTAAGTCATGTATCACTATGGCGCCTTGCAAGGCAATGAACTCAGATTGCATATTAAATGAGTTAGTTACTTTCAGTTCGTGGTTTCGCCTCGTTCATTATTCAAATTTCTCGTTCATTTTGTCGCTAGTGCGTTGTTGTATTTGTAAACAAACCACTCACATCCAGTAACTAACCCTTAATTGCTGCCGCAGTGAACAAGCATGACGAGAGCGAGCAAGGCAGCAATCCTAATCGGCGTATTGGCAATATATAAATGCAGAAAAAATCTAGATTCGTTCAAACGCAAAGCATTGTGGTTGGAGATCAGTGGACCGTGTTACATCTTGCCTGAAATGCATTATGGATTTTGTTCTCTTTCATAACTCTCAATATGGATGTTAATGTGGAAAATTTTTTGAGTGACATAGTTTCAAAAGCAATTTCTTTTGTCAAAGAAAACTTATTAGATTTTCGGACAGAGAATGGTTATTGTTTGGGGTTTTATAATGATGATTCATTATAAAACCCCAAACAATGAAGTGCCTACACAGGATAATAGTTCCAAAGGCTTTTATCAATGAATTCGTCTGTTCCTTTGTAACAACAGAAAGTCACACGAGGGCAAAAGGCTACAATCGCTATAATCAAAAGTCTCAATGAGAAGACTCACGGATACTGCGCACAAGTAGAACTACAAGTCAGACCAAAACTGACATCCTCCACAAAGTAGTTCAAGATTCCTGTCAAAAAGTGAGAGTGTTATCCCAGATTTTCCTCTGCTTTTCTCAGTTCGGCTTTACAATTTCGAACGAATATGCATTAATAATAGCAATAAATTTTAAAAACGAATTCCCTAAACAAATAAAAGAATCGAACTCAAGCTTGCTTAAACAGTAAAACGAAGGAGTATGCAAATGAGAAAATCCCAGTAATAACTCACTACTACTCCTACGGAGTATCCGTTAGTCAAAATCGAAGACACTCCTAAATGTTTAACCTTTCTTTTAGTGATTACTTTTCAAAGTTCCCGGGAAAGGAAACTTTAACACAGATTGAAAACAGACTAAAAGGAATAAAACCGTATTCTTGAAAATTTATATACCATGTTTGAAAGCAGATTTTAAAATTATCAACTTTGAAACAAATTAATAATTGATTTTTTTTTTGCTTTTGTTTCAAGAACATGAAAAAAGACGTATTTTATCAGTTTTAGATTTTTAATGTAGTTAGAAAGTAGAAAATATGTACTTTTTCGTATGTTTTTTCCACTCTAAATTAAAATTTATATCTTCGAGTCTACGTTTAAAAAGCGGAGCATTCAATTTTTGAGGGGAGGGGGGTGGGCGATAGATTAAAACAAAAATCCGATGTCCTAAGAGAAAAAAAATTATGCAGCATACAGTCGAGAAAAAGTTCCTGCAGAGAGCTCTCAAACAAAAGAATTCCTATATTGGGAGAATAACTCGTCCGCTACACCTTTACCCTAACCCTAACCTTGGGAGAATATTATCGTGTGCTGCACCTCTACCCTAACCCTAACCTTGGGAGAATAATATCGTGCGCTGCAGTAGTTTTGGGAGAAGTCTACGGTCTATCAAATTAAGCGTAAATTCCCGTTAATTTTTTACGCTAAAAATCTTACCTAAAGAGCATAAAAAATCCCCCCACCCCCTCCCCTAAAGAGTCAAAAAATTCCCCC
>JAOBBB020241607.1:0-11310 GCA_025331005.2 Zoanthus gigantus | reverse complement strand
AAAATAGTAATGAGCCCCGTTTTGTTATAATATCAGAGGATTTCATCAATATTTTAATTTGTACATCCTTTTTGACCAATTAGTAGGTTTATACTAAAAAAAAATTAGACCTCTCGGCCTTATGGACTATGAGTGTGAATAGCCCATTCGATTCGGCCCACGGCCTCATGGGCTATTGACTCGTAGTCCATTCATCCTCGAGGTCTAATTGTTAATTATCCCGCCACATATTTCAGACAATAAGTTGAATGTTTTGGACTGACTGTGTATCCGACTTTTCCTAGAAACTTTCAACTGCTCTCTTTGTTGAAAGTAAAATAGCCTTTCTGGCTTTACTATTTTAACTCCTCAATCTCCAAATTAAACCTGTTGAATTCATGTGAACCTTGCAACTAATCTAGATATGATAATAAACATACAATATCTGTTATATATATGGACTGGTTTATGCCTAGTTTCCCTTGCCTTTTTAGAGGAAAATGCCTCTTGGAAAATGCTGGAAATGCTTTTGGCACTCGTTTGCCGAGACGCCTACTTTTCAAACACAGCCTGCTACACAAAAACTTACTGAAAGCCCTGTTCAGGGTTGCCACTATTTCCTGGATGTGAAAATCAAGGACTTTTCCAGGACCTTTTCAAGCAAATCCAGGACCTTCTGTATCAAACAAAAATACAGTCTGTACTTCCCCTTTTTTTTCAAAAATCAGTTAGACAATCCACATACAATATTTACAAGCTTTATTATTTGGCTTCACTGAATTGGTTGAATCCTAAAAATGAAAAACCAAACATTGAAAGATCATTTTAGACAAAATCAGGCCTTGCGAAGTTGCTGTTTTTTGTTTTACAGCACTGTCATATCAACTATTAATAATTTATTATTATTATTATTATTATTATTATTATTATCATTAACAAAAGGCTTATTTTTGTCATTTTGGAAATAGAGAAAGAATTTTTTTGCCCATTCCAGGCTTACCAAAGACCATGACCCAAATTCAAAGACTTTTCAGGGCCTGGAAAGTTTTTCTTCCAATTCCTAGGGTTTCCAGGATTTTCAAGGACAGTGGCAACCCTGAACAATTACTTAGGGGTGCATTTAACTTCATCTACCTTTGTGTTCTGCTGATTAAGGAAAAGACAAACATCAGATGCAGGGACCTTCCTTGTGGAGCCATTTGCTGCTCGCTCAACAACATATATCACTACTTCTGTACTGCAATTGTAATCAAGTACTAATTATTTTAAATACTATTAGTTTTAAAATTTAGCACAGGGTAAATATATATCTTGATTAAGCATAGATAGCACATGTGTGCCTGTGGTTAACTTGAAGCTCATACTGTAAAATAGTCATTTAGTCCACTATACCATGCAAATGAGGCCCAAAAAGGCCAAAGCAGTTATCCATGACGCAGGGTTGTCAAACTAAGCCAGCAAACGGCATATTTCATCGGCTACTCTAAAAAATATGCCTGCAACTCTAAAATATGCTAATTGTAGCTCAATTTTCAGCATGAAAGCAGAAGCTGAGGGGCTTAAACCAGTAGAATTTAATAAACATGAAAACGAACTTGAAAGGAAGTAACAAATGTCTAAGTTTAAAATGGATGAAATTCAAGTGTGTCATGATTGAGATTAGGGACTTTTTCACGCCTGATCCGATGTTGAAGATTATTGCAATAATTAGTAGACTTGCAAAATATGTCATCACACAAGTTTATGCACTTAGAGAACAGAAAGTCATGATGACAAGTAATGCTAACAGTAGTTAGCATTCTCCTTCACCATATGCAGCAAAGGGAGATTACAAAGTAGCAAGAAAAACTTTCATGTTTTATACAAGAAACTTGACTCATCAGTGAAGGGTAATGGAACCAATTTTATTTACCTGGTAAGACTTTTATTCTTGTAATAGCTTAATATATCCATGTATTGATTCTGAAGGGTCAAATTGTCCCTTGATTCTCATGATTTAGTGACATTTTAATTTTTTGTGTAGAAATGGTACAATTGTGTAGCCTGGTTCAAAGCTCACCTATCATCAGGTAGGGGTTTAACACCATCAACACAGACCATTAGTGTTGGCTTGTTTCCTAAGACCTTGTGAAGAGAATCAACCAGATTGGTCTGCACTTGCCGCACATCACTCTCCTTTTTTCTAATCTGCAAAGACACCAATCCATCTTCATTGGTTGCCACTGGAAGACGACTGTAACCAATAACCTTGAAACACAAATAACAAACTGCTCAGTGATTAAAATAAATTCACAGTTACTCATCAACACACTTCATCATAATTATAAATTGCTAGATTCCAAGACTTGCAAACAAGGTTTGAACACTTTTGGTCAACAAAATTTCCAGGACTTCCAAGGACCATATACAGTAGTATTTATAAAAATCAAGGTAATAATAATGGAAACTTTATTTGCTTATTAATACAGTTGTAAATCTTACTACATATAGGCAATAAACAACTGGCTATACTTGAATTGATACATGAGTACATGAGTAATATGATATAAATGTATATTTACAAGGAATCCAAACAAAAATTAAATTATATTAAATAATAATAATAATAATAATAATAATTTAATACTACTGCACATGTTTTCCATGAGACATTGTTTAGCATGACCTGACGACCATCATATGTCACATGTATTTCATGAGACATGTACATTATTTTAAAATATGGACTGACAACCATTCGAACGTGATGACGTATTTGACAGCTTTGCTGATATAAAGAGGCCGCTTCAGTTTTTGGGGAATGAAAAGTGGCCTTACTTTTTTGTAATAGAAGGTAATGGTAATTCTAAACCATGTTGGTGTTTTTCAGTAAAAAACAATTGCTTAGAAAAAAATTAGTTTTACAATGTATGAATTAATCAAAAGGAAAAAAACAGCTCTCACTTTCCTGTTTGAAATGTTTTTATAATTCATTGTTTGCTCAGGTGACATTTGTCAACGTCACATGGTCTTTTTGAACCAATGAAAAACGTGTATTTTGAACTTGAATTGTTGATTTAAAGAGCTAATCAATTTTGGCGTGGCAGTGTCGTCGACGTTGTTCTGAGGAAAGAAGCTAGTGTTGAAATTATGTCAAACGACTGGTCTCACGGTTTGTGTGGTTGTTTTGACGATTGCGGGACGTGTATCGTGACTTGGTTTTGCCCTTGCTACACATTTGGGAAGAATGCTGAAGCAGTAGGAGAAAGTTGTGTCCTCTGTGGGTTAGCCTCCTTCGTGCCAGTGCTTGATATACTGTGCATGGCAAATATTCGTAGCAAAATCCGAGATCAACATGGCATCGACGGATCGTTTGTGGGCGATTTATTAGTTAGCTGTCTTTGTCCCCTCTGCACTTTGGTACAATCAGCTCAGGAAGTGAAGGGAGCGCCAGGTGGACAAGCCATTTCCCGCTCCTAAACACAGATTTAAGGGTTCAGTCTACAAAATTTTATATCTTGACTTCCATTTGCACACGCCCACTTAAATCACGCAAGGACTTTTGATCCTCAGCTCAACCCAAGCAAGTTTTAGTTGAATTGACCATAATATGAACATGACAGCAAGAAATATTTTCACAATTACTTAGGATTCTGACATGATATTTTCGAACTGATTGTTTTTGATCCGTTTCAGCTGGTTAGTTGTAAATCGTTTTGCGGCGAAAAAACTGTTAAATGAACAAACAAGAGACAGATATTGGCAGATATACAAACATGATATAAACTAACTGATTTATATTTCGCGAAAGCAAACTTAATATCCGTTAACAAAGATTACATCGCAGAATTCTCTGGGATCAATCTTCATAATTTCTACTGTTTAGAGTAGCTGGAAACTGAAAACATGATATTTGGTATTGTATTTTCTACTGGCCTTACACAATCTGTTATAACATATATAAACGAGTATTTTGAACATGAATTGTAGAATTTTATTTTAAAAAACAAAACTGATTTAATCAACTTTTTATGTAGCTTCCTCGTCAATTTTATTTTGGTTTCGTTAAAACTTTTGCTTCTGTAGGCACTGCCCACTCCCCATTTGAAAATAGATAATATTGTTATTATAACGTAAACATTTATATTTCATATTTACTACATTTTAAAACGAACACCAATAAACTGAAATTTGAGTAAAGCTATTGGGAGATGATTGACTAAAATTGTAGTTTGTTGTTTGTGTTGCTGTTCAGATAACGCTTTTTTTAGAAAAACGTTAAATCAAATTAACGCTTGCTCTTTTGGTAACCAATATATAACACATGTTCGCTAAAACAAACCCTTTACCATAAATAACAAGTTTAGAAAGGTAAGAATTACTTGTTAAGCAAAAAAATTCATTAACTTCAACTACGAGATCAATGTGTCATTTTTCGATTTCAGAAGTTCTTTCAGCTGTGGCGAAGTAATATTTTTAACAGGAAATAAACAAAACCCCTGAGGTGAGATAATTGAACTTGGAACCGCTTCCATCGAGCTGCAATTTTTATGAGTATTAGATTGAAGTTTTCTGCACTTGTGTTTGCTTTTCATGCTAAAACTTTGTTTAACTTTAAATATTTAAACAAGTGTGAGATCAGTGATGTTATATGGGAGTGAGACATGGTGTTTGAGGGAGGATGAGATGGCAATTTTGAGAAGAACTGAGACTGAGAGAGCGATGGTGAGAGCAATGTGTGGTGCGAAACTGATGGAGAAAAGGAGGACAGAAAACCTAATGGATGAAGGAATTCTTTCGTTTCAAGATTCTTGCTAAAGATTCAGTGTGTTTTATCCGCCGCGTTACGCGTGTATTTTGTTTGTGTAGTAGAGGTTTAAGAATACATTTAACACTAAAAAACACAATGTCAGTGGATAATAAAATAGGAACTGAGTGACTATTTTTAATTTTTATGTCGGTTACATCACGTTTATATAATGGGTCAGAGTATAGCTTTCAACAGCTCTTTCTATAAAAACAAATGAACACACATCATTTTGTTTTTGCAAGATATTGTTTTCCTGGTGGTAACGAAGATGAAAAAGGCTCAAGAAAATAAATTCTTATCACCGTGCACGCCGAGGAATCTGAACAATGTCGCTTTTCAGCCATAAATGAACAAAATGTCAGTTTATACTGGATAAACAAAGCAATCACCTGTATCGGTATCTTGACTAACCGCTTAGGGAGACAATATCAGCGAAATATAATCGAATTTCTGCTGGATTTATCTTTGCGGCTGTTTTTCAAACCTTGAACAATTATATCTTTTTGATTGAGCCTTTTTCGAAAATTTATTTTGGCCCATATGCTCTTTAAATGAGTAAATCCATTTTTGTTCGGAGAAGAACATGCTTTTAAAATTTCCAAAAAGATTAAATTTCAATGCCTCTCAGGGGTTTTGCCAACTTGGAATCATTGTCAAAACCTCAATCATTACGTGTTTTAATATCGACCAATCAGTGGAATCCAAGTGTTACATTATATAGGTCGTTCATTGAACTTTTGATTTATATTTTCAATATTTTCTTTGTTTAATTTTGTTTGTGTATCGGTAGTAGCTTCTTGCTGTTCTTAGTTTCCAAAACTCAAACATTTTCAGTTTCGACGAAGCTGAAAGTGTTTGTGCTTGTGGCAATCCTTTTGTTTTTAAAAAACTTTGTTTACTGACCTTGCCTCTAGCAAATTTAGTAACTCTTTTGAGGGAATGAATGAATGAATGAACAGGTCGAATTTATTTGTTTAAAGGAGAACTGAACATCTCATATTGAGCCGCCGATCAAATCTTGTCGATTCGCTACAAAACATCAAATATATTTTTGAGCTGCTCGGCTAACAGCTTAAAAAACTTCATATATTTGTTCTACTATGCCTAAATGTTCAAACGATGAAAAGTCAATTTTAGGGTTCAGTTCTCCTTTAACCTGAGAGAAAAACACCACTAACCATAACCCTAACCTAACCCCAACCCTGACACTTAAGCCTACGCCAAACCTAATCAAAACCCTAACCCTAATCCTAACCTTAAGCGACAAACCGCTGACTGACTCATAACTTGACTCATGACTCATAAAAAATGAATTCTCGTTCGTGTTGATTTTAAACTATTCTGATAGTGGGAAATAGCCAGAAAATAAATTATATTTCTTTTTCATGAAATAAATAACGGCCTACAGTAGTCGTCAGTACGTATTTCCGATTAGAATCTTAAAAAGGAGTTAAAAAAAAAACATTTTTGATACAAAACTGAAAAATGACTTTATTAAACGGGTTTTTAGTTGATTATTTTACGCTTGTTGATTTTAATGTAAAAAAGCATAGAAATTTTGGTATAATGCGTTCTAAAATTGTCTTATTTATATTACTATTATTATTCCTGAAGCAATTACTTCAGCATCAAAGAATTGAGTTGCCCAATACAATGGCGATAAAATTTTTAAACTTCAAAAATACCTAGCTATTAAAATACTAATGACAAATACAAAAAAAAAATTGCAAAAAGTATTAGAAACCGTTTATAGATTAAGTTTGGTTTCCATATGACTTGTAAGTTTCTACAATGATCCGCGATACGATCGAAAACTGTCAACATCGGAAGATCCAGACGGGGTCGCAGACAAAACAGACAAATTTCCATTTTTAATGATTCAATGATCGAAGGCATTTGGCCTTCAACTTTTAGGCGCGCACTACGCGACTTAAGTGGCGGAAATAAATTGCCGATGGATTGTAACATACCAACTCGCTCTTCCTGTGAGCTATATGAACGTGCGTCGTCGATAATATACGGCAAAAAAACACGAGCTGGGTTTATAGTGATATAACCCTGAAAAGACGTTTCCACGATGAATTTCACACTTTGTTTCAAGAGTTGAGGCTCGATGACAGAGAGTCTTTTTTCAGGGAAACTAGCACTTAACAAATCCGGCTCCTGCACTTCTAAGCTACGTTAGGTGTAAAAATAACAGCCAAAAATTATTTTCTATGATCCCGAGTTAATTGAAAATTTGTTGACACATATATCAATTCGTTAAAAAAAAAAAAAAAAAACTTTTTACAGCGTAATTTGTGCATGCAGCACTTGAACATTTTTCTCAAAAACGTATTAGCTAATTTTACACTTGTCATTGCCAATGCAACAGTGTGTCGGAGATTGGTTTTAGGTCACCGCAGACATGTGTTCCCATTACACAGTCGTAACGGCTGGAAAAGTTAAACTCGATTAAACTTTTCAAGACCTTCCCAATAGTATTAATAAATACTTTACTTGAAGTCAATTGCGAAGAAACTGGTTGCCTATTCTTCCTAACGTCTAATCCCTCGCAGAGAGGAAAACCGGAGGCCCCAGAGAAAAACCCTTGAAGTCAGACTAAGATTGACAAATTTAAGCCCACGTGCGCAGCCCAGGACACGATCCCGAGTCGTAGAGGTGGCAGGTATGTCGCTAGTCATCGCCGACGCTGGAACAAAATGTTTTCCATGCGTCTCCAACGTGACGCAGACTCGTTGCGATTATGATCGCAGACCCTTACAAATCATGGAAGCCAAGCTTTATATCTCGGGGTGGCTACCCCATCTATCAACGATAAAAAGATCTACAAAGGCGTAATTCAGCAGTACGACTTATTTTGTAAACTGACAGTTACAACAGAGTAAAAGGCTTTGAGAACAGCTATACAGAAATACCTTGTCAAAGTATGGTACAATAGATAGGACTGACACAAAAATGACTGTTAATATTCTGTTCTAATTCGTTCATTTCTTCGCCCCAGAAACCCAGCATGAATCTAATCATTTTAGGCGGGATACAAGGTAAAAGCACGGCTACCTTTAAAAAACTTAAAACTGAAGAGAAACAAAAACAGGACTGGTAAAAGTCAGAGGAGACTGTGACACTTGAGGGGTGAAGCGAAAAATGCCAAACAAAGCGTCAAACCCAACCCCCAGCACCCAGCCCCCAGCCCTCACCCAACACCGTCTGGCTCCACCGTCTCTGGGAGTTAAGCATGACATCCAAGAAAGATTGTTTAACACCTGCGACTGCTAAGATGGTATTTTTGATAACCCCGCCGAACAGGCCATACCGTGAAATATTCCCCGTCTTGCTTGTAAATTTGCCGGTGTATCAAACTCTGCCACGCGGCCTTTATCTAAAACCAATATCCTAAAATACAGAAAAACGTATGTTATGTTATATACCATAAAACGGATGATCCATTAACATCAGTATAAAGACAGTCATCTGTATACAATGTTTTAACCCGGATAACCAAAAACATGAATATTAACAATTAAAAAAAAAATTAAATTGTAAGTGCATTTTGATTGGTCTATAAGTGTGTTTTCATAGCGCTATGAAGCACGAAAATGACGTGAGCGATACGATTGGCTGTCTTCAAGTTGTGAGAATTTACAGTTTCATGAAAGAAATATAACTATACATACAAGCTTCGCATATCGTCTTTCTCTTTGTTAAGTCGGAAACTTTCTCCGTGCCTTCATAGCTAAGTGAAAAACTCGGAAAAGTATTCTCAAGCAGGTTAAAATCCTCGAATGCGCTTCGGACTTTCACTGATCTGCTCTCGAATTCTCCCAAACGTTCGCCTCGGTTTTCATCAGGCTATGAAGGCACGGAGAAGATGATTTTTCTTTTAAGTCTAAAAGATTTTTTTTTAGCATTCTCTTTCTGATATAACAGTGACAATCATAAAGTCATCGTCTACACCGCGGTACAAACTCAGTCTGAATAATCATAACCGCGATGATCATTCATAACGACTTTGTTTACACCGCGGTACACACTCAATTTGAATAACCATAACCGCGATGATCATTCATAACGTCTTTGTTTACACCGCGGTACACACTCAGTCTCAATAATCATAACACGATGATCATTCATAGCGTCATTGTTTTCACCGCAGTACAAACTCAGTCTCAATAATCATGACACGATGATCATTCATAACGACTTTTTTTACACCGCGGTACAAACTTAGTCTCAATAATCATAACCACCACGATCATTCTTAACGTCTTTGTTTACAACGCGGTACAAACTCAGTCTCAATAATCATAACACGACGATTAATCATAACGTCTTTGTTTACACTGTGGTACCAACTCAGGCTTAATCTAAGTTAATAGAAACTCATTTAAGTTAACCCAAAACGTTTTCCTTTGACCTAAAAGATGGAGTGAATCAGTATCTTTTGTTCTTAATGCGACTATTTGATATAAATAACATTAACCTAAGTTACATTTTAAATGTTTTGCAATGACAAAAAATAATGATTAGATAAATTTCTTTGACCTAATTTGGTATTCATGGGCCAGAACTAGGACCAGACAAGCAAGTCAGCGGAATACTCAAAAACAGGGGGGGTAGACACTTGTTTTTACAGGCAGAAATGTGGATATCATAGGTGGGTATGGAGAGGGAGAGTAAGTCCTTTTTGAGGTGGCTACTCACTTTTACAGCTGGAAAAGTCATGCTCACAACCGGGGAATTTTCTTGGTTCCCGGCTAAGTATCTACATCACTGGCAAAGAATTTTGGCTAAAGGGTATGTTTTATGAATATCTATCCAAATAGATCTAATATGTCGTAAATTCTCATACCTTGAACAGTCTATAATGGTATTAAGTCTATGGGCAATAGTTAAAACAGTTCTATCGGCAAACTCTCGGCGTATGGTTTTCTGTATGAACTCATCGGTTTCCAGATCGACGGCCGCAGTTGCTTCATCCAAAACTAAGATTTTACTCTTCCTCAACAACGCACGCGCAAGACACACCAGCTGCCGCTGACCCATGCTACAGTAAATACATGAAAAAAGAAATGTCATAAATGGAATGCTTCTTCGGTTCTTACGCAACAACGACCTATCTAAGCCTGTATCTCGCCATTTTAATTCTTCTAATCATTCTATTTTTAATTTTGTTGCATTTGGTCTTTCCGTCATCAACGGCGGTAACGATTGTTGCAAGACTAAAAAAATGCGACCAATTCACGCTTTGGGCACTCTTAATCCCCATGGGAAAAATGAATGCTTCACTTTCTTTCTGTTGTCCCGGAACCTTTTTGTCTTTTTAGCATTTTTTTTCTCACACATCTCTATCCTTTTATTTCCTTTTGTTTTTTACTTACCTATGTCATTGCGTTAAATTGCTTTGCATCACTATATAAACACTTTTTTATTTATCTCTCATGCATTCACTCCGACGAGGGCTACAGTCCGAAAAGTCAGTTTTAAAATTCTTTTTACTACGGTGAAGAACTTAACTATTTGTAAAATATGACAAAGATAGTTTATTTTGTGAGTTTACATCCTGTTTACATGAGCCGGTTGTTTTGTTAGTTGTGCATTGCTGATGAAGTTCAAAAAGGCCGAAACTGCTGTCCATAGCTGCTAACACTCAGGTTCATATTCAGGGTCGATTAAAGGGATAAAATGTACAAGAGTTAACACTCACACTGTGAACATTTATTTTCTAGTCACCTATTACTGCCCTTACGTTAACATATCTAATAAGTATGTATGTAATTTTTAGATAATATGTTAATATATTTAATAAGTATGTATGTAATTCTTAGATAATATGTTAATATCTTTAAGTATGTATGTAATTTTTAGATAATTATAAATGCAATGTTTTTTCTTGTAACATGTCAAGAATAAAAAGTATCTTAATTTCTTTTGAGAACTGCTTAACTATCTTACTGCCTTCTCGACTAAAAGGGGAAATACAGTAACAGCGACCAATGTGACCTTATTTCTCAATCTGCAGTATTTAGCAATAACATAGATAGACATAAGATATGCACTGTTTTAAAGCAATAACGCGCAGCTCGTCTTCCAAAAACGAGGAAATTTTACGCCTTTGAACTGAACTTGAGCTTGAACTTTATTTCCACCGATTCAGTAGTTAATTGCTCTATTTACAGACAATTAAAAACACATACAATTACAAACAAAAAAAAAACGCCAAAATAAAGTAATACATATAACGCATGCGCACCAAATGTGTTATCTCACATGTGATTGGCCGACAGATATCTGATACAAGTCTCAATATTATGGCATTACCTGAGGTTTTCTCCACCCTCGCTGATGTGATGTGACAGACCATCCGGCAATTCCGATACAAAACTCTGGAGTCGAGAAACTTCAAGTACATGCCACAGTTTATCATCTGAGTGAATGTTGAACGGGTCTAGATTCATTCGCAGGGAGCCTGAGAATAGAACCGGGTCCTGGAAACAATAACTGTTTTATTCATAAAAGGTAAAAACTATTAAAAACTATTT